>PGGA01000007.1:137871-185404 GCA_004380915.1 Calonectria pseudonaviculata
TTCTTAGTTATAATTATAATCCTAGTCCTAATTATAATTATAATATTAGTTTTCTTAGTTATAATTATAATCCTAGTCCTAATTATAATTATAATCTTATTTATAGTTTTAATTATATTTATTATTATAATTATAGGATCTAGAGTTTCTAGAAGATTAATTATAATTATAATTATAATTATTAGAAGGGCTAAAGGAGTTATTATAAGATCCCTATAATTAGTAATAATAACTATCTTATAAAGTTAATATCTTAATTACTAAGCAAAGCTTTTTATATTTCTTAGTAAACTTAATTAATTTAGAATTCTTTATAATTAAGAAATAAAAAATCTTAAGATTGATTATTAGCTAGATTATTATTAGAATTTGCTTATTCTTTATAATATTTACTTACTTTACTAGATTTGCTTTTTACTATATCTATTATATAAGTAAGATATTATCCCTAGCTAGCTTAAGTATATATAGAAATATATATAGTTTATAATATAATACTTTATCTAGAAGCTAGAATTATTTAATAAGCTTATTATAAAACCTAATAATAGTTAAATTAAAAAGCTTTATTTATATTTAGTTAAAATACAAGCAGGAGGCTTAACTAGGTAATTCTAAGAATAGATATAATTAGTATTTAAAAAACTATAATATTAATCTCTTTTTACCCTAATTAATAAAATAATTAACTTTATTTAATATTATAATCTTAATACCCTTTTAATATTAAAAATAATAAACTCTATTAAACCTAATCTAATATTTAAGATAGTTTTCTATACTAAGACTAATATATTCTAGCCTACTTCTAATATTATTAAAAATAATTAAATTTAAATTATATTTTAAATATTATATTCTTTATAATCTATTATATCCTTCTACCTTAAAATATATTAATAGTAAACTTTATATTAAATATTTACCTAATCTTATTAAGACCTTTAAATTAAAGCTTAAAGAAAAAGGGCTTCTTAGTCTATTTAGAACCTTTATTATTAATCTTAAATTATTCTAAAAAATATAACTTATTAAATTTAAGTTCTATATACTTAAAAAGAATAATTTTAATACTAATAATAAAAGATTTATTTAAAAATAATATAAAAAACTTAATATTATTATAAAAAAATTAAATAAAATAATATTTAAGGAAATAACTAAAGTAAAGAAAGCTTTTCTTAGAAAAATTAATAATAATAAATATAATAAGTAACTAAAAAGGATAATAAGTACTATAATCTATATTAAAAACTATAATAAAAATAGGTCTAAGAGTAAGTATAAAGATTACTAAAAAGTCATAGAAAATTAGTAGTTTAGGCTAGATTTTAAATATCTAGGAAATCAAAAGTGCGTTTATTTATAATTAATATAAATATAAGGATTGTACAATCAGGGTGCATATAGATAGGTGATTCTAATAACATATATTAGATGAAGACTTTTACTTAACGAGCACTCGTCGAGTGCTCGTTGCAAGCTCCTTTATTTCCTTATCTTATCACTTATTAGAAATAATAGGCAAGGTCAGATAAGAAGCTTGGGCTCCTATCTTTTTACAATAAAAAGCTTTATAAGAGCCTTATTAGAAAGTTCCCCTATTAACTAATCCTAAGCCCTATTACTAAGGATAAAGCTATAATAATCCTATGTAAGGATACTTGGACGTGGCGCCACTATAGCTAAACATAGCATAAGACCTACTTAGTTAAATAAGAGATTTTGGCGAGCATTTAAGGAATACTTACTAAATTAAAGTCTATATAATATAATAAGATCTATTTAATTATCTTTCTATTTACCCTAGTTAATAATCTTTATAATTTTTTAATTTTTATATTTACCTAGGTAATTAATATAAATAATAAGGCAAAAGAATAATAAATAATTATAATAAATTCCTCTTAAATATATATTAAGCTAGTAATTTATATAATATATTCCTAGGAATATACCTTTTATTAGAATAGCCTAATATAATAAAAAACTAATTAGCTTTAATAGTTAAGCTCTTAGTATTAATTAATAAATAGGTAAGAATTAGGTAGTATAAATATATATCTATTAATTATATTTTAAATATAGAAAATAGGCTATATAGCCTAAGACCCTTTTCTAGGGAAAGATTAAAATAGAAGGCTCCTAAGAGAATAATTATATTATATAAAAAAGTAAAATATAATAAGTATTTATTATCCCCTTAATATAAAGAAGGTATAATAAAAGGAAAAGGATTTTAGATTTTATTATAGATTATAATATAATAATAATTAGCTTAAATAGAACTTCTCTAAAAGTTAATAAACTAATTATATTAAGTACCTAGGAAAAATTAGGATAAGCTTTTAACTTATAATTATACTATTTTTTAAAATAGTATAATAAGTATATAAATTAATAATTAGATCTATATAATAAAGTTAGGAAATAGTCTATAAAGGGGCTATTTAGATCTATAGAAAATTAAGTAAATTATAATAAGATTTTCTTATTATCTCTAAACTTAATAAAGAAATTATATTATAAGCCTTAATAATCCTTTATAGTAAGATTTTCTAGATTTTATTTATAAAAAATATATTAACTTAGAATCCTAGGAAATATAATTATAAGATAATCTTTTTAATTTATAATAATTTAATAAATAGTTATTAATAGATTATTTTAATATATAAAGTACTATTTATATATCTCTTAGTATATAAGACCTAGAAGATAAAGCTAATTTAGCTTATTAATATTATTATAAGCTAAATAAGAACTTAAAGAAGGAAATAAAATAATTATAAATTTTACTATAAAAAGTAAAGAAAGTAACTTATAAGGTAAAAAGATTATAATCTTATATATATAATAATATTAAGTAATTAAGAAATAGTTAAAATAAAAGGCTATACCTAAAGATTATATAGAAAGGACCTAAAAGGCTTTAAACCTTTTTCTAATACTAAGACTATTTATAAGCTTAGTACTTATATAACTAAGAAACTAAGGGAAGATCTTAGAATAAGGAGCCTTAGAATATTTTTATATTTAATTCTAATTAGTAATAAATATTTAAAGAAAGCCTAGCTAAGGATTATCTTATCTTATAATACTTTAATAGTAATAAATAAGCCTAATCTACTCCTTAGAATAATTATTTCTAGTAAGTAATAGGATAATTCCTAATTAAGCTAATATACCTAAAAATATAAATATAAGCTATTAATATTAAGATTAAAGAACTAGATTTCTTAGGAAATAAGAAGGTATAAGGGCTAAGCTTAGTATTTTAATATTAAATCTTATAATAGTCTTTATTAGGAATATTATTAAAAATAAAGTAATTATTTTTTAAGTATTTAAAAAGAAGGTAGTTTAGGTAGATATAAATATATATATATAAATAGACTTAATTAGTATAAAATTAGTAAAAAAGCTAGGCCTTAAGAAAGTAATTAATTAAAAGGTATTAAGTCTTATTAGCTATAATAAGATTATAAAGCTTCTAGGGTAAGTTTATTAGTTAATCTTCTTTCTAATTAACTTTAAAGGATTTCTATAGAAGATTTAGTAAATATTTATTAAAGTTACTAGACCTAAGGAAGCTAATAATCTTTTACTATTTACTAAGTCTATAAGTAAAAAAGGTATTATTATTAATACTAAGGCTTATTTTTAAAGCTATAAATTTATCTTTATTATAAATATAAAAGGATTTATAAAGGAGCTAATAAAAAACTAAGAATAAGCTTAAATTATATATATTTATAGTATATTTATATTAAATAAATAGCTAATAGCTATTCTAAATAAGAAAATTAAAGAAAAGAAAGTAATATTATCTATAGATCTTAAGAACTATAAATAAGCTTTTAGTAAAAAAACTATAAAAAAGCTATTTATATTAAAAAAAATAAAATATATTATTAATCTTTAGAAAGAAAAGAAGCTATCTTATAGGCTAATCTACTTACTTAATAGTAAATAATAGAAAGTCTTATAGGATTATATTATAGAGAATATAATAAATAGGTAAATAAAAGCTTTTATAAGTAAAGTAAGAGCCCTAGTCCTTTTTATACCTAAGAAAGATAGTATATTAAGACTATATATTAATTATAAGGGGCTAAATATAATAATTATTAAGAATTATTATTTCTTACTATTAATTAGTAATTTACTAAATTAATTAATAAGAGTAAAGTAAATTACTAAAATAGACTTTTAAGATATTTATTATTATATTAGTATTAAACCTATTAATTATTAGAAGATTACTTTTTATATATAATATAGCTACTTCTAATATATAATAATATTATTTAAACTTATAAATATACTTATAACTTTCTAAGTATATATTTATTATATATTTATTAGATTATTAGATATATATTATATTATATACTTAGATAATATTATTATTTACTCTTAAGACTAAGATTAATATATAAAAAATATAAAAGAGGTTTTATAATAATTATAAACTATTTAATTATATATTAAGTTATTTAAATATATATTTTACTAAAAGAAAATTAAGTTCCTTAGATATATTATTACCTAAGAAAGGATTAAAATAAACCTAGGTTAAGTCTAAGTAATTATTAAATAGTTAATACTAAAAAGCTTTAAAAAAATATAAGTCTTTTTAGGATTTTATAATTTTTATAGAAAATTTATTTCTAAATATTTAAAGATTATAAAGCCTATTATAGCCCTATTAAAAGAGAGTAAGAAGGGCTATAAAATAGGGGAATTTAATTAGCCCCTAGAAGTATAAAAAGCTTTAAAAATACTTTAATATACCTTCTACTCTATAACTATTCTCTAATATTAGAACCTATAGCTATCTATATATATAGAGATAGATATATTAGCCAAAGCTATCTTAGGTATATTATCCTAATTATAAGCAGACTAATAGCAATTAGTTACTTATTAGTTACAAAAGCTTATAAATATAGAGTAATATTAGGCTATAGGCTAATAAGAGCTCCTTATTATTATAAAGAGCCTAGAGTATTAAAGCTATTACCTATTAAGGTTATTAGATAAGTTTATATTACTTATAAACTATACTATCTTAATAGGAGTAATAGTAGCCTTAGTATAGGACCTTTAGAGAAGGCTTACCTATTAAGTATATAAGCTTATATCTTTTGATTTTAATATTAAATATAGGCTAAGGAAAACTAACTTAGCTAATAAGCTCTTTAGAAGATTAGACTATATACTAAAAGAAATAATTTACTATAATATATTACCTATATTAGCAAAAAAGTTAATATTAATTAATAAGTTATTACTAAATATATAATAAATAATTATTAGCCTTAAAAGGGAATATAAAATTACCTAGGTATATATATAAGCTATTAAAGTAAGCTTAAAGGAGGTTTCCTTACCCCTAAATTAGTATTAAGCCTTTAGATCCCTTGATCTAATATAATATATAGTATATATCTCTATAGTTATAATATAAGCTAAAAAAGCAATAGATCTTACTAATAAGTACTTAGAGAATACTTTGTAAAAAGTAGTTATAAAGGATTATAAGGACTTATTTAAAGCTAGGATTATTAGTTTAGATTAGTATATTTTATATCCTATTATAAAAGAACTTATATAAAGTAAAATAGTATTTTTCTTATAATCTTTATATAAGTTAAAAGATATAGTTTAAGGATTATAGGCTAAAGACTAATATTATTAATAATAGGTAATAAGGCTTATAAAATAGCTAGTAAATAGGGAAAATATTATCTTAATAAATAAAATACCCTTTTTTATAAAGAAAGATTAATTATTCTTAATTAATATATAATAAAAAAAGAAATCCTTAGAAGATATTATAATAATCTAAGATTAAAGTATATAGGAATATATAAAATACTTAAGCTAATTAGCTATAAATTCTATTAAAAAGGTATAATTAATAATATTAAAAATTATATTATAAGATATTAAGTATACTAAGGTAAATACTTACTAAGGTATAAATTATATAAATAATTATAATTATTTTCTTTATTTATATATTTATTCTAAGAAATTAGTATAAACTTTATTATAAGATTATTAAATAATACCTAAGTAAATAGCAAAGAATATAATATGATTTTAGTTATTATATATTAAATAACTAAATATATCTTATTTTTACTTATAAAGAAAATACTTAATATAGCTTAATTAATATAAATTTTTTATAAGAAAATTAAATATAAGTTTAAAATATTAAAAGGTATTATAAATAATAAAAATAAATTAATTATTAGTAAGTTCTAAATAAAACTTATAAAGAAATAAGTAATTACTTATTAATTATTTATTATATATTATTCTTAGATAAATAGATAAATAAAAAGAATTTATTAAATACTTAAAAAATACCTTTAAGTATATATAAAAGGCTTACTAAACTATTAGATAGCCTAATTATTAAAAGTAAAGTTTATATATAATAATAATATATATAGTACTATTAGAGTTTTCTTAATATAAGCATTCTATAGATATTATCTAAGGATTATTACTTATACTTTTATATACCTTAGAATAAAAATATAAAAAGTAAATAAATATTTAATAATTTTTTATTAAGTATAAAAATAAATATAAAAATACTAATAATTTATAATAAAAGTATAAGCTAAATATTATAATTAATATTATTAGGCTAAGAAATATTAATAAAAAGATATTATTAGATTATTTATTAAATATTTTTATTTTAAAAATAGGAAATTAGTATTATAATTTATTAAAATAATTATTAAGAAATAATAAGAAAATAGGTATATAAGGTATATTTATTAGAATAATATTAATAAATATATAATATATTCTTAGTCTTTTTATTAGAATTATAGCTATTTTTATAGTAAGTACTTAATAAAGGCTTAGCTATTCTTTTAGAACTAAAGAAAAAAGAAGATAAATAGAAGGTAGAAGAGATAGTAAACTATAAAAAGGATAGAGAATAGATATTTTACTAAGTTAAGTAGATAAATTAGCTAATTAAATATAATACTTAGGAGCTTACTAAGTATTTATAGAATACTCTATAAATAATCTAATAATACTATAAATAATATAAATATATATATAAGAAATAGAATAATAATATAAGAAACCCTAAAGTAAGTAATTTATATAGGTATTTAATAAAGGCTTGATAAATAGTTAGCTAAGATATAGTACTATGATAATAATAATAATTATAATTACTATAATTACTATAATTATAATCCTGTTTACTATAATTATAGCTAGTGGGCATCGGAGGGTTATTAATAAGCTTATTATTAGACTTTGATTTAGAGCTAGAGGTAGAGGGTGATTTTCCTATAGACTCCCTTATAGACTCCTCCTTACAATAAATATAGTAAGTAGTAATAGACCCTTAGCAATAGATAAGGGAAAGATTATTATATTTCTATATAATATAATAAAAGTATAGTATATTACCTAATAACTACTTAATAAATATTTAATTAGTAAATTACTTATAGTATATAAGTATAATAGAAAGTTAAGAAAGGAGTAATATTATAAGGAAATTTAAAGAGTATTTAATAAAGAAATAAAAAAAAAGATAATAATATAGAAAGAAAATTATATATATATATAAAAATAGTAAAATAGAATATTATTATCTATAAAAAGAAATATAAATAATTATAAAATAAATATAAATAATTATTATATTATAATATAGGTCTTACTAAAAATAGGATTATTATAATAATTATCTACTAAATATATATTATATAAATAAAATAATAAATATATTAATAAAAATAATAATACTATATATTAATAAATAAATATATATATTAATATATCCTAAGAATAGAACTATAAATAAGCACTTAGGGACTAAGCACTAAAGAGAGGGGGATAATTATAAGAATATTAGGATATAGTACTATTATAGCTAAATATAATATAAAACTTAATTAGTTAAATAAGAGATTTTAGTAAGTATTTAAGGAATACTTACTAAGTTAAAGTCTATATAATATAATAAGATCTATTTAACCACCTTTCTATCCACCTTGGTTAATAACCCTTATATTCTAGAGAAAGTCTTCTCTAAAGTACTTAAAGGTATAAAGATACTAATAGAAAAGGTAGATATTTATATAGACTAGCTTACTATAAAAAGATACTATACTTAGATAATTTAGATTATAATAATCTAAATTAAAGGTACTAATTATATCTCTTTTAATTTAATAGGATTTACCCTCTAATAATACTATAGATTATAATATAAAGCTTTTATAGTAAATTAAATTATAATACTAATTATTATAATAGTCCAGTTGTTTCCTAACTAGGTAAACTAATTAGAGTTAGTTAAGGTTTATTATTAGTAGAAAGGTTAGGTATATTAGATTAATAAATAATAATAAGAATTAATCTATAAATAAGAGTATTATATCTAGTAATAATTAATAGGTAATTAAGGTAACTAAATTATATTAAAAGCTAATTAGTTTCTTTCTTAAGGAAAAGGGCTAATCTATTTATATACTTATTTTCTAGGTATTCTTCTTATATACTTTAAATATATTTAATTTAAAGGTACTTAAGGTATTCCTTAAGCTAAATTAAATAAGGCTTATTTAATATATATATAGTTATTTTTATTAGTTAATTCTAATTATAGGGTAAGTTACTTTAAGTATATAGTATTTAAAATATAGGAATAGGGTATATATTAAGTTAGGGATCTTATTATATAATTACCTTAAATAGGATTAGGTTTAATTAGATTATAATATAATATCTTCCCTTTATTAGTTTTATTTCTAAGGCTAAGTTATTAGGCTTCTTTTCTATCTTAGTATATTACCTAAGCCTAGACTTATAAAAAATAATTCCCTTATATTAATATTATATATAAAATTATAAAATCTATTATATATTTTAAATTATTAAAGGCTAATTATAAAGCTATTACCTAAACTATTATAAAGTTTAGTTTTAAGATATTTTATTATTTTATTTATTTTTATATAGAAAAAGTATTTTATATTATAATAGAGAGTAATTAAAAATATAAATATTATATAAAAAAGTAATATTTTTATTATAATTTTAATAATATTTTTATATAGATTTATAAGTATAAAGTATCTTAGTAAGGTTTTATAATACTTATCCTAATATTCTTTTCTTAGTTAATTAGGTATTTTATAAAAAGGATTATTTAGAAGTAAAAAAGAAAAAAGTAAAAGCTAATTTAGCTAAAGTTTTAGTCTATTTATAATATCTTTATAAGCAAGAAAAATATTTATATAAAAAGGCTAAAGAGATAATTTATAGGGGGTATAAGGATTTAAATAAATTAGAGGGATTAAAAAAATCTAATTATTAGGTAATAGAGGTATTAGCTTTATTAGAGATTTAGTTATTAGAGGATAATAAGATTATTAACTAAAGTATTATTAATCTTAATAAATTTTCTAATATTATTTTTAAAGAAATATCTTAAGTATTTTTAAATAATATATAAGGTATTTTAGTAATTTCTATATATTTTTATTTTTATTATATTCTTTTTATTTTACTTTAAAATATTTATTATTATTTTATTATTTTAGGATTTTTTTTACTATAAATTTTTATTCCTTAGATTTTACTTTTAGTTTAATATATAATTTTATTTATATTTTAATTATACTTTTTATAAATTTAAATAATAAAATATAAAAAATTAGATAAAGCTTAATTTTATTTAATAAATTAAGTTTATAATTATTTTCTAAGATTTTCTTAGTAATTTTAAATAATTTAATTTATTTATAATTAAGTTTTTTATTTTATTATTTTATTTTTAGATTTTTTATTACTAAGTATATTATATCTTCCTTTAAAAAGGATAATCCTTTTAGCCTTTTAAGATTATAATATTATTTTATAATATTATATATAAATTTAAATTCTATTTTTATTTCTTTATATAGTTTTTTTAATTAATTAGATTTTAAAATAGCTTTAATATTTAGAATATTATTTAGTAAGGATTAGTAAGTATTAGGATTAAATCTAAAGTTAATAATAATAGGAATAGTTTTAATTATAAAGTAATATAAGATATTATATATAAGTATTATAATAAGTAATTTCTTTACTTAGTTTATTTATTTATAGTTTATATAATATTATAAGTATACTTTAAGTTCCTAGTTCTATCTTTTTATTTAATTATTTACTTATAATCTAAATATAATAATAAGTTTATAGTTTAATTCTATAAGTAATATAAGATTTTATTAAAACTTAGATATAAATATTATTTTTTTATTTATAATAATCTCTATTAATAATCTATATATTATAATAATATATTAAAAGAAAATATAAATAAATTATTTAATATTAATAGCTTCTTAAAAAGGAATATAATAAGCTATTTTAGTAAATTAATTAATAATTATTAGAATATTATTATAATAAGTATTTATAATAAGATCTATAAAAAGTAATAATTTAATAATAAAATCTATTATAATAAATTCCTATAATTATTATATTATTAATAATAATTATAATTCTTTATAGGGTTTATATTTAGTAAATTATATTTTATAGTATAAATTATATTATTTTATAATTTCTTTAATTTTCTTTTTTATTTTATTAAAAGAAAATATTTATTTAATTTATTTAAAGGTTTTATTAACTCCTTTATATTTATATAAAGGGTATTTATAAATATCTTAGAGTAATTTATTCTATTATTCCTTAGGTATTTATATTTTTATAGTTCTATCTTCCTTTAGAAGTATTTTATTATAATCTTTAATTCTTTTAATTAATAGATTTTCTTATTTTATTTAAATAAAGGTAAAATCTAAAGTAATTAGTTCTTTATAAATTATAATACTTGGTATTTTCTTGGTTTTAGAGATTATTTTATTAATTAGTTTTTATTTTAGGTAATTCTTTAGATTAAGATAAAATAATTATTTTATTATTTATATTTTCTTAGTATTATAATTAATATATTAGCTAATTATATTAATTTAATTATTTTTTATTTCTTTAATATAAATAATTTAATAATTAAATTTAAATAGGTATTTTATATAATATAATTATCTTTTACTTAACTTTTAGATAATAATAAAATATAAGATATTTTTATAGTTAATATATATTATAATTTTATATATACTACCTAAAAGGTAGTATATAAATTCTTTAAAGGTATTAATAATTACTAGGAACTTTTTATTATAAATAGAATAATTTAGTTTAATATTATATAACTTATATAAGTAAAATATAATAAAGTAAAGTTTTCCTTATTTATCTTATTATTTAATCTAAGCTCTTAGGGTAAAATCTAAGAAATCTATTTCTAGTTTAATTAGTTTTATAGGATTAAATATAATAAGAATAAGTTTAGCTAATATTATATCTTAGATTTAGTTAAAAGCTAGTTTTAATTATCCCTTTATATAAAAAAGTTTTTCTTTTTTAATAAGTTTAATAAGGGAAATAATAATTTTACTAAATTTCTTAATAAATTATTAGTAATAATTAGTAAAACTAAAAAAGGATTATACTTTTTTTAGATTTTTTAGTTTAAATTAGTTCTTAATAATAGTAATTTTCTTAGGATCTATATAAATTTTATTAAGTAAATAATATATTCTAAAAATTTAACTTCTTATATATAGAACTTGCTTTTTTTAGGTTTAATAAGTAATTTAATATTTTTAAGTACTTTTAAGACTTTATAGATATATTTTATATATTTTTCTTTATTTTTTAAGAAGATTAGAATATTATCTAGGTAATAAATAATAAAGATATTAAGGTACTTTCTTAGTATATTATTAATTATTTATTAGAATAAAATAAATATATTTATAAATCCAAAAGGTATAATAAGATATTTATATAATTTAAATTTAATTTAGAAAGTAATTTTCTATTTATCTTTTTTTTTTATATAAATAAGATTATAAGCTCCCTTTAGATTAAGTATAATAAAGATATTTATTTTATATAATTAATTCTTTATTTTATTAATTAGTAATAATAAGATTTAATTTTTATTAGTAATACTATTAAGCTATTAATAGTTTATATAAAGGTATAGTTTATTATTTTTCTTAGGTATAAATAGAATAAAATATTTAGCTTTAAATATAAAAGTATATATATAGCCTTTCTTAAGTATATCTTTAATATATTCCTTAAAAATATTAAGCTTTACTTAATTTAAATTATAAATTAGGTAAAATTAAGTACTTAATTCTTTTTTAAGAACTATCTTATAGTTCTATTAGCTATATTTAGATAGGCTAGTCTTAAGTTCTTTAGTAAAGAGTTTTTTATAGATTTAATATTATAATAATATTCTATATAGTCTATCTAATACTATAGCCTCTTTTATTTTTTTAAGATCTTTATTTATATTTTAGAACTATATATAGAAATAGGTAATAGTTCTTTACTAATATCTCTTTTAATCTATTAAATATTTATATTTAGTTCCTTTAGGTAATAGTATTTTTATTATATTATTATATAATATTTTTACTTAATTAGGGCTAAAAATTTAAGATCTTTATTTATTATATTTATTATAAATATTATTAATTATATTATATTTAAAAAGTATTTATACTTAGCTAATATATTAATAGATATTTAGATTATATTAATATAGCTATAAATATCTTAGAACTAAATTATAATTCCTAATATTAATAATATTAAAAAAAATACTTTTATTCTTTCCTTTAATAAAGACTTTAAGGTAATTAGCTTTATAGTCTATTTATCTATTATTATATATAAACTTAGATCCTTTTAAATTAATAATAATATAAAAATTAGATTTTATTTACTATAATAACTATAATTAATTAATTAATTAGGAATTAAAATAATTATTTTTAGCTTTACTATCTATTATTTTAAATATCTATATTCCTTTAAATTAAACTTATATTTCTAATTATTATTATATTAATTCTTTAGAATTAGTTTTATATAAAGCCTTTTAGGATAACTATATTAACTCTTTAAGTATTTACTTAGGCCTTACCTATAGCTCTAAAATAGAAAGTATTATTAGTTTTTTAATTCTAAATTTTTAAATTAATACTAATCTTTAGCTTTATCTATAATATAAGGATTATAATTAGGATTATTATATTCTTTATAAGTAAATTTATTATAAAATTTCTTTTATTTACTTATAATCTTAATATATTATTATTTTAGAATTTATTTAATAATATCTAAGGAATCCTAGGTATATTTATATATACTATAGATAATTCTATCTTTTTATTATATAGGGAAATATTCCTTAGTTTATTTAAGGGCAAGGTATATTTTATAGCTATATTAATAATATAAAATCTAAGAGATTTCTAAGTATTTAAGGTAATCTATTTTAAGATATTTATTATTATAGGAATATAAGTAAGTCTTTAGGTTTAGCTAATTCTTAATTTAAATAGAATAAGCAAGAATATAAGCTCTTTAGGGAGTTATAGGTTCTTATATTTACTAGGTTTATTCTTCTTATAATATATCCTAGTATTATTTTCCTTCCTTATCTTATTTCTTAGTTATTTACTATTATAAGGGCTTTTAATAGGTAATTTATATATAGTTTATCTTAAGGCTTATTTTTTTTATTTTCTTAATCTATATTATAAGAATATTAGCTCTTATAGTTTTTAATTCTTTTTATATTTTCTTAATATATTTATTAGTTTTTACTTAGGTAAATAGCTAAATAAAAGTATTATTAATAATAAATCCTTTTATTTAAATAAATAGTTTTCCTTTTATTAGTTTCTTACTAATATAAGCAAGGATTATACCTATTATTTCTTTAGGGTATTCTTTAGATATAGAAATCTATATTAGATTACTATTTTCTAAGGGTATACTTATTATTTTTAAGGATTCAAGGGGGGTTCTTATCTTAGCTTATCTAATAGTTATATTAAATTATTATAGCTTATTATAATAGCTAGGTTTATCTTTTTTAAATTATTTATATTTAAAAGATTTATATTCTTTCTTATTATAATTATAATAAATAATTTATAATTAATTTTATTTTTAAATTATATTAAATTCTATAGGCTTAGAGTATATATTATAAATAGTACTTTATTATTTTTATAGTTTACTTTTTTATATTTCTTAAGTTTATTAAATATATAATTTTTAAGTATATTTTTATTATTAATAGTATTATTTTTTATTAATTTTAATAATAATTATAATATATTTAATAAATTAATTAAAATAATCTTTTTTATAAAGTTTATTTTTAATTTTTTCTTTAAGTTCTTAATAATATAATTCTATAAAGGAAAGATCCTTTTAATTAATATATATAATAACTTATTTAAACTTAGTAAAATATTAACTATATAACTTAATTTATTTTAATTTATAAAGCTTATTTATTACTTATTATTTATTATTAATAATTCCAAAATTATCTTTTAATATTTTTTTAAAGTTTTCCTAATCTTAGAAAATAACTTAGGTTTTTTTATTCCTTTTATCTTTTTTATACTTAAGAAAATCTCTTATAATAGATTTAAATTATATACCTATATCTTTATAAAATAAAGTTTTAATAAATAAAACTTATTTTTTAAGATCTAAAAGTTTAATAATAAAAAATTAGAAATAGGCCTTTATTTTAGTAATAAAGAAAATAATATTTATTATTTTACTATAAAATAGTTTAAGTAGGGAAAGCTAGAGGATTTCTTTAATATCCTTTTTAAAGATTAATAATAAAAGAATCTTTTTTTTCTTATTCTTTTTTTTATTTTTTAATTATTCTTAAAGTTTAATAACTTTATTTTTTATTTACTAAAGCTTAATAATAAGCTTTATATTATTTAAAGGAATAATTTTAATAAATTTAGCCTTAAGATTAAATATTATTAATATTACTTAGGAATTAATATAAATAATCTTCTAAATAAAAGCTTTTAATATATAATAATCTAATTATTTTCTAATTAAATAAATTAATTAAAATTAATTAAGATTTATTATTAATAAAAAGATTAAATATATTAAATTAATAAGTAATAATAAGAATTAATTTATAAATAAAAGTATTATATTTAATAATAATTAATAAATAATTAAAATAATTAAATTATATTAAAAGCTAATTAATTCCTTTTTTAAGAAAAAAAGCTAATCTATTTATATATTTATTTTTTAGATATTCTTTTTATATTCTTTAAATATATTTAGTTTAAAGGTACTTAAGGTATTCTTTAGGCTAAGTTAAATAAGGCCTATTTAATATATATATAATTATTCTTATTAGTTAATTTTAATTATAAGATAGATTACTTTAAGTATATAATATTTAAAGTATAGGAATAGGGTATATACTAGGTTAGAGATCTTATTATATAGTTATCTTAAGTGGGGTCAGGTTTAACTAGGTTATAATAATTATTTAGATTATCTAAGGAATTATTAAATAATAAAGAATTCTTTTTTTCTTATTTAATATTTTTATAATATCTATTTCCTTTATTATTTTAGTAAGATAATAGATTAGTATTAAAATTATTAGAATTTAATAAATTATTAATAAATAAAATAGTTTATTATATTAAATTAATAACTTTAGATTATATTATATTTATAATTAAAAAAATAAGTCTTTTATAGCTTTTAAGAGTTTATTATATTTAAAGGTAATTTATATATATTCTTATTATTTTAGAAGATATTATATATAACCTTTATTAGCTTTAGGCTAATTTAGAATAGTTTAAGCTTAGTAATTATTATTCTTTGCTTAATTATAAACCTAATTTTAAAGTAAAATACTAAATTTTAGATTTTAAATAATTATTTAAGAAATAATAGCCTTTAACTTAAGTTTTATAATTAATTTATAGAAGTATATTTCTTAGTTAATAAGTTTTTATATTTAGTTAATATTTAGTAAAATATCTAATAATATAATAATTAAAATCTAATTATTTTACTAAGGATTAGATATTAATTTTAAGGGGATAGTCTTTTTATTATTATTATTTAATTTATTAAATTTAGTAGAAGCTTTATTAGTTTTCTAATCTTTAGAATAAAAACTAACTTTTTATTCTTTATAATAAGAATTAATACCCTTTTCTTTATAATAAAAATATATTATTTTCAAAGTAATATATAGCTATTTTCTAAGTATAATTATAATAAATTATAAGAATTAAATATAATAATATTCTTTAATAGTCCTACTCCCTAGGTAGACCTTTAGAAAAATAAACTATATATATATATATTTATATAATTATATTGTAAATAGCAGCATTGTAACCCCGTTAGCCATAGAACCAGCTGCCTTAGGCAGCAAGCTATTAGGTTATATAACCTAGGGAAAACACTAATATAACTTGCAATAGCTAGATTAGATAGAGAATTAAGTATCATTAAACATACTAACCCAACCCCTATAATAGTACTAGTGTAATATTACTCATTTATTCCCTTTAAAATCCAACAAATTAATTTATTTAAAATAATATAATCTTCTTTAAAAAGATTTAATAATATAAATAATAAAATTAATTTATAGTAAATCTAATTTATAATAAAAACTAATATTATAATATTATTATAATTACTAGCCTAAGTTTTAAGGATCTATAATAATATAAAAATAAAACAAGGGCTTTAAATAAATAATCTAACTATAGCCTAATTATTAATTAATTTACTAAAATAATCTTAATTAGCTTATACTATAATATAAGCAAATTAAATATCCCTAATAAGTCTTATTAATATAAATTAATAAATAAGCATAATTACTACTATATAATATAAAAAAGTAAATAGTTTAATAGATATAAAAAGAAGGATAATAATTATTTGCTATCTTATAGTAAAGGTAGGCCTTAAGGGCCTGCCTAGGTCACGAGTACCACGTGACCCCTTTTTGCATCAATAATAGGGACTGTGTTTTGTCCTAATCCCTCTCGCCCCAATATTTACAAGAGAACTACTGCTCCTGAGTTAGGATATTACCATCCGGATCACCAGTAAAACTCCACTGGGTATCGCCCTATTTAAGACATCCTTAAATATTGTTCATCATCATCAAACCTTTCGTTTATCAAATAGCTTGACACTTACCCTGTTGGATTTCTATCAATATTGGATCCTCCATCCTTTTAATGTTGCAAGCAGGCTTTGTAGTCCTCAACCCCGAAACAATACCGAGAAATGCCTTTTTGGGACCATGTCGAATCGTCATCGGGCTGCTTTAATGAACCTATGCCAGTAAAGTCTCAGTAAAACCATTGTCTAGATTGAAATCTTTAGAGTTGGACTCATTGAGAATATGACTAATGAGCTCTAGGTGCTTGTCGCTAATCCTGCAGCAAGACTTTGAACGGCACCGTGGCGACTTATTTAAAAAGACTTCGAGTAGCAATGCCTATTACATTCCTTCCAAAGTGCAACGGTCGACCCATAGACGAGTAGTGGTGTGCACCTTCGAGTACATAAACTAAACAGAGCGCCATCACTTTTATCAGAAGCTTCCAGTATGGATTCGAACGTCAACTTTCTCACCAGATATAGCTTCTCACCCGAGAGTGGTTACTTCACTTTTGGTGTCAGTCAGCGCTACATCAATGCAACTGAATCACCGGCTGTATTTAATGGCTTGAATGCGCCACCTCAATTGTCTCCAACCCCCGGTAGCCTGGTATCTCCTTTCCCATTCCAGATGGTTCTCGGTAGGATCCGAGGATCAGCAAATTTCTGACGCCATTTGCACATATATAGCCACATCTTTGCTTCTCTGAGCCGGTATTCATCCGCACCCATGCTCCAGAGGACAAGCGCCATTTTCAAAGAGGAGGCCCTCAAAGCCAGGAACATCACAGGCCTAAATGAAGGCATGAATTCCCAGCCTATTACGCGGAGCGCGATCCGCGCCGGAACTTAGCGCGGGGGTGATGCCATTGGCTTGTGTGACAAAGAACCTCTCATGGGTAAGAAACACCCCATTCAAAACCACCAGAGGTGTGCGTGTATCTAACCTGTCTTCTTAGAAAACATAGTGAGTGTTGGATGGGCTGACCCTGAGGATGATGCGGCCAAGTATGCCCCAGCAGACGACTGGCTCGTTCAGACCGAGCTTGCGTCCTGCGAGTTGGGTGTTTATCATCCCTGCCGTTACATAAACTACGCTCTCCGAAGTCGCCAGGATGTCCTAGGTTCGTACGGCGAGGCTAACCTGGCCCATCTCCGCGATATTCAGCGTTCGGTTGATCCTGTTGGCGTGCCTAACTCTAAGGGCTTGTGTACTGGGTACTGGAAGCTTTTGTAATGTGTTAGTGCTTATTCACCCCAACAATGTGAATATTGAATCCGGATTCCGCACCCGTTTCTACCCCCTTGAAGAATCTTTGACTATAGTTTTTACCTTAGCGTTTGTTCATCTTCATTACCTTGGCTATCTTTGTTTATATTCACGAAGTAAGAGGGAGACAGAGACAGAATCATCCATAGGTAAGCTGTTTATGTTGTTGTCAGAGGCAATGCTAGATAAAACCACAGCGTCATATGCCCTTTTCTGACTGTCAATTCCTCGTGTTTTTTCCTTTCCACTGCTGAGCTGGTCAAGTACGGTCTAAGCCAGTTCTAGCCTGGTGAACTCTAGGCGTTAAATTCACCAATCGCTTCTTTTCCCGCAAATTTAGTGCGCGCCACCATAGGCCTCTGAAAAGTCCTAGATGCGATAGCTACTTGAACCCCCCACAATCTCCGCAAGAATGATCTTTTTGTGCTGCACACATGGTATCCATGCCTCATAAACCTCAGCCTGTAGTAACCATGCTTAAACTCCTCCCAAAATTCCTCCGCCCTCGCAGACATCCAGCTCCCAAGTCCACCCAGCAGACTCAGCTCCCTCTGACGGCCGATCCAAAACTTCCCGAAGAGCTATTGCTTAAAGTATTGGGCTACGCAGATATTGTCGACCTAGTTACAGCCAGCCAGGTATGCCGCATCTGGAAATATGTGGCGTCATCGCTCCAGTTTACGTTACCATTATTGCAGCCATTGGTTCCAAACATGATCTTATCTGAGCATGATGACTTGGCGACATTGCAGCTACTAAGCAGCCAGAGACGCATACAATGTAATCGCAAGATGGGGAGGTACACCGTCACTGAGCTACCTATTAATGTCGGAAACATGTTTCGAATATCCTTGTGGTTCACCGACGATAACCGCTACGCTGTCGCATTGGCAGAAACTGACACTGGGCTGTGGGTTTTTACCGTAGTCGACATGAAAACGCGACAAGTGGCCTTGACTAGGGGCTTGGATACTGAAAATGTCGGTCTCTTTGATCCGCATGCAAAGGTGTACTTTGGCGAGGATGGCAACCGCCTCATCCGAATAGATCTCAACACACTCAACGTCGAATATGAGCCGTTTCCTTTCATTCCGCACGGACTGTACTGTTGGAAACTTGTCTTCAATGATGCTGGTCAGTTAATTGTTGAGGACAATTACGATGGCAATTCGGAAAAAAATGTCTATTCGCCTGATGGGATGGTGCAGTATCATTGGTCAATAATGCATAAATGCCAGCCTACTGCTATACGAGTCACTGGTGCCTGCAATATCAAGCACCAAGCTGAGAGCTGCTTTGCTTTGGCGGTGTCCCCTGATAATCGATACGTTCTGATTTCGGGTTACACTAAGGCGCTTCTCCTAAACTTTGATCCGCAAAACGGCGAAAAGATAAGTGCACAAGGTGTCTACCCAGGAACCTTTATACCGATCAAATACCATCGTCGTCAATGGGGCAGCTGCTGGGATTCATAGCTCGATGATACTGGCTGCAGTGGTTTGAGAGTTTCCAATTGTTGACCATGCCGAATTTCTTCATTTTAACATGGTTGTTGGTTCACCGCTGAACCTCACAATTCCTAGTCTCATAAAAACAGATATAACTAATCGAAAACTGAATACCAAGCGATGTCTGAATTCTGAGAAGCCATGGAAAGGCCTAAATGTTAAAGTTCATGTACGTAAAAAAACCTGGCTGCTCTTTGTATCCAATGCTCCGCATATGCATTGTCCTGGTATTACGTTCATTTACTGAACTCGGAGATCGATGTAACCATTTGCATGAACATGGGCAAAAATGGTCATATATTATTGGCTGCCATCTTGCTCATGCAGTATAAGAGGGTGTCAACATTTCAATATAGCTAATTTTTTGGGGCTATTAAATAAGTGCACCTGATTTGTCGTCACGTTACTACTACCTGAATGAAGGGGCTTCATAGGAACCATTGAATCCTTGATTAAATTCTTGATTGATGCTAGAAACCTACCTAGCACGAGGCTATTTGGGCTTTTAGAATGGTGCGTACAACTTCATGGTTTCTTGCCAGTGTTCAAGGCACCTTCGGGGTCAAAAACGTCCGAAGTGATTATTGTTGGATATTCCACGCCACCATCCTTTAGAACCTGGTCGATAGTCTCCATAATGGCAATGCTTTCATCCCACGGCAGGGTCGAACTCTCCGACTTTCCATCTCGTACACATCTGGCACACTCATCTGCTTCCCAATACATACCATGTCCCCAGCTCTCACGCTCAGGATCCGTGGGGTACTTGCACTCAACAACTTTTGTCCCCTCCTTGGTAATAACTTTGTAGACTTCGGGTTTAAAACAGGGACCAATTGTATGGATTTCGCCCTTTGAGCCCTGGATAACGACCGAAGGCATGCCTTCATTTTTGGAATTGGCCCCAGTCAATGTCCAGAGACCAGTCATGGCGACACCGGTGGTTCGGTGTTTTGGGAAGTGCATGAGGATGGAAGTGTTGTCATCCGCCCCAGTGAAGCTATACTTGTTAAGCGCCGAGGTAACGATTGGACGCTCCTTGTCTGACTCAGGCTGTAGATGATAGAGAATTTGATAGACCCACGTAAGGGAGTAGACGCCTAGATCTAATAGAGCACCTCCAGCGAGATCCAGGTTGACCATTCGGTTGCTATCAGGGAATGTGAATCGGCCACTTCCATCTTCTTTGCCACTGGCGAAAGAAATATCCGCTAAAAGATTTTGTTAGGGCATGAGAAATGACGATTTGAGTACGGCTGAAAAAAAAAACCGACCAAGGACTTACAAATAACGCGATGGATATCTCCAATCGCTCCACTTGTACACAAATCACGGATTTCCATACTGGAAGGAAAGTAACGCGTCCACACAGCCTCCATGAAGAAAACGCCCTTTTTCTTGGCGACATCTACCAGCTTCTTGGCCTGGGAGGCAGTGACTGTGAGAGCCTTCTCGCAAAGGACATGTTTCCCGGCCTCCAGTGCAAGCATGGCGTTCTGGAAGTGATGGCTGTGAGGGGTCGCCACGTAGACGATATGGACAGATGGATCGGCGACCAACTCCGCATAGGAGCCGTATGCAGTTGTGCTTCCTGGTGCCTTGACCTTAGCTATGAACTCCTCGGCGCGTTGCTTCGAGCTGGATGAAGCGACAGCGACAAGTTGGTGAGAGACATCATGGACGCCACGTGACTTTGGGTTCGTGAGCAAGTCCTTTGTGAACGCTAAGGCATGGTTAGTTGTGCGGAGTAAAAATATCCTGTAGTTACATACTCTGCGCAATGCCCCCGGTGGCCAAGATGCCCCATTTTAGAGAGTATACGGATGCCATGACGAGAGTGATGATGCAATGCCGTGGTTTTCAGTTGGTGTTGAGACCTGCTGGGCTGCGCGTTTTGAGGAGGGTAAATGTGAAGAGGGGACGACGTATAGGCGGTGTTATGATTGGTCCTTCCAAAACGCAAGCTTCATGTTATGAGCCATGTGTCGACCGCGACCAATAACACGCCGGATTGCCTCGTCAAGGTCCATTTTTCCATCGGTTGTGATTACCTGGTCCATATTGGGTTGGATTCATCCGATAATTAATTGAAAATCCGTCTCATCGCCGGTTATAAATGAACACTCGCTCAATCATGTGCCCCGAGGCCCCTCTTGCACGACACCATTGCTGTAAGTCACCCAATTGATTCAGAGACGTTGAGAGCCTTTTGCCAGCCATGTTTATGTTATAACGAGCTACAAATCCTTCGCGACAAGCTTAGAGGTGTTCAGGTCCATGCTTATCACATCATTCTAAACCGTATTTGCGGTGAGCTATTGACGTCTAATTCCCTGAGTAACCCATCGTCAAGGTTGGATTCTTGACACTTTATTGCGTCCAGCATCTCATGTGATCAGGGTCATTGATCAAAAAGCGTCATCTATATGATTCAAATGTAAATTGGTACATGATGTAAAGTGTTTGCGGTAGCTGCAGTCAAACCTATTGACGACACTTTTCTATTAGCATTAGGGGTCATGGTTGACGGAAATATCGATGTTGGGTGATTGTTGATACTTGAAAATTAGATTTTTACTATATATTTACTATGTGCTAATGATACATTTGTACTGGGTAAGGGGTTTGAATACATGTACCCTGCAGGCTTCAAAGTTGCTCGGAAGTAGACAGAAGAAGAAAAAATAAGTATGGGGAGAAGAAAAATATTTTAGAGACCACAACCAGACTTCTTGACCCCAGGATACCTCTTAATAATCTGGTCGAGGCTCTTCCCTCCAGCCATCATATCCTTGAAAGCAGGACATGAGAGGTCTAGCATTGCTGTATTCAGAGCGTTGGTAATGATACTTAGCGGTGTACTAAGAATAGTGAATATGCTTGATAATATGCCCGGCGAAATTGTCTTCACGGCCTGAAATGTGAAGCACAACAGATTGTTGGACCCGAACATGCCCCCCATGTTAAAGAGGCCGTTTGTGAGATCCATCATATTCACACCAGCGTAGCTATTAACGGTTCCCATATTGCCACCAATGCTGCAATTTATTGTTAGCACCAGAATTCACACATTCAATCATTGGGATTTACGTACCTCGCAAGCTGGGGATATTTGGCATACAAGTAGAAGAGGTCCAGTTCAAACTCGGGCGAGTCGTAGTCCATCGGCCTTCTGTACCAATTTTCAGGTATTCTCTCGCATCCAACATTGTAGACCAAGTTGCCGTCATCTCCCGTTACACCATAGAAAGATTTGAGCGTTTTCTTATCTACACCGAGTCAGCATGATAACTATAGATATTTCCGCTTAAAAACACTTACTCAAGACTCCCTGCAGGTTGCTCTTTGAGTAGTTGGCAAAGAGACGAGAGGCGAAAAGGTAGCCAGCATTCCTGGCAACCATGCCGGAATACGGCCCATAATAAAAGTTGGGATTAGTTGCAATGGATTGGTTGAAGCGAATCGCAGCTTGGTCCACATAGAAGTCAAAGGTGTAAGACCCCTCGCCGGGAGAGGCGTCGTAGAATTCTTGAAAACGCGACATGATCATTGTTGAGGCATCTCCTCCCATATAGAGATCCCCTCGTGTATTTGATGAATCACCTTCAACGAGATTGTGAGACCCATTTAGGCCCTGGGGCGCACCTAATAGCCCAAACAGGTTTCCAAACAGGTTTTGGGACCCGCCAGGGCTATTTCCAATCGAGAAACCCGGGTTGAGAGAAATGGGATTCCCCGAAAACACTGTCCCCATTGCGGCTAAGACAGTTCCGAGAGCTGGCCCCATGCCAAAGACAGTATTAATACCGGCCACCATGTTAACAAGACTGTCGACGCCATTTCGGTTGATGTAGCCGTGGTTCGCTAGGACGTTGAGGCCGGGGCAAGGCCCTCGTTGGTCGCCCTTCGCAAAGTTGGGTGCAATGTATCTGTGGGAGCCGTCGATATCAACAGGAGTTGTCATGGGGTCAAACAGCAGTCTCTTCTCGTGCGACTCGTGTTCTTGGAAGGCAGGCTCTGGTTTGGGTCGATCGTTGGACGGGAAGCCGTGAACACGACTGCTCAGATACGGCAAAACGGATAGGAGAATATGATATTTCATGATGCCACGACGGATAAATGGTTTAGGAGGCAGATCTGACCAAAGTGTGTGAGTATGCAGAAGGATAAAGAATTAGAAATAGCGGCGGTACCCTTGGTCACCACTATGTAAAGCAACGGGGGCTCTTGGCGGCCAAAATATTAATTACCCCAGACCTAGCGGAGCTCCCCTGTCACTAGAATTCATATCGAAGGACACAGTCCCAATTAGCCAAGCCATGCGGCTGCGCCGTGATAGGTCTGGACAATAACAGTCGACTGAAAGGAGTGTCTAGTCATACGACGGGCGACGTGACTCGCTCTTAGCAGCTCAGCTTTGGTTACTATCGAGTCGCCGATGTTTCAAGGCGTCGTTAGCACGAGACCAGCCTCGTTGGCCAAAGCGGTCGGGAAGACTCGGCACACCGAAGGGTGCACTTTTCCCTAAATTAGCGCGAACATCAACAATGAGCCAGCCCAAGATGGGCATCGGCAGGCAATTATCAAAGCCCAATTGGGATGTACTAGTACTAACGAAGTTACGCTAGGTTTGGCTCCCCTGAAGAAATGGAGAAATAATCAGGAACCGCAAACGACACGATTGGAGATTGGCAGCCATTCATCCGCTGTTGGTTTGAGATAAATCTATTGCGATTGAGCGCAGACCTGGGGTGACACCGAGCCTCAATATTGGTGCTTCGGAGAGCTCGATAACCAAGCTCTCTGGTGCCCCCGACAGAGCTCGGATTGCGACGGTCTGATCGCCTTGTGGCGTAAACTAGAGCTTGGCGGGAATCATGACAAGGAATCTTCGCGACGGCCTCTCCCGCGGTCCAGATCCCCACGCGATGACACTAGTCACCGCTTGGACATACGATAAGAATCTGGACAATTGAAGACCGTGTTTGGATGGGGTGATCAAGATCTGGTGTTTCTGGTAGCTTGTGAGCAAGGTCCTCCCCTGCAGAGATATCTCCGAGGATAGCGGGAGTTGACAAGGGAGGGAAAAAAAAAGGTTCGGGAGATCAGCAGCATTCCTGTTCGTCGCGCCCACTCATTTACGCGGCCGGTACAAGTGCCTTGTCGTGCATCATCCGAGCAACATCATCTTGTCCCGCCTTGCTGCATTAGCGCCTTGCCCTGGGACCATGACTTGTCGCTCACTTGTGGCGCTGTTTGTTAATTGGGCTAAGTCAACCGTCTTCTACTCAGACAAAGGAAGCGTTAACGTAGAGTTGCCTGAGCTAGCCAGCCAGCCACCACCACCCCCTTGGTGGCGACCTCGTGGCAGAGCAATCGGGATACGCGATATGGGTCTTGAAACAATCGAAACGCTGGTGGGCATGGTGGGCATGGTGGACATGGTGGGCATGGTGGACAAGGTGGGCGAGTAACGCTTGGGCAAAACGCGTATTCCTCCGAAGGGGTGGGGGGGGCCAACGCTAGACATCGTTGATATTAAGCCATCATTGTCTGTCCTTTTTCCTTCTGCCTCCCCGAATGTCTCGTCGTGTCATCCGTCTAGTCACAATTGAAAACATGCGGCTCCTTGCGTTTGCTACCATAATCCTGGCCGCGTTTCAGATCTGCGTCGCGGCCGATACCACTCCAGACACAAGCAACGTTCCACAGTGTGGTGTGAGTTTATTCTTGCTTCTGTACGCGTGCTTCTTCGCTGACAGCTCCCAGCTTCAATGCATCACAGAAAACGTCCTGAACTCGGATTGTCTTCTTTCCAATACGACCTGTATTTGCGAAAATGTCAAACTAAACGAAATCATCACCAAATGCATTCAATCTAACTGCACAATAAGAGAAACACTCTGTATGTTATTGAGCCCCTTACCCTCCGCCTTGCTTCCCATCTTGCTTCCCATCTTGCTTCCCATCTTGCTTCCCATCTTGCTTCCCATCTTGCTTCCCACCTTGCTTGATGTGATGAGAGCTAACATGTCCCGCGACCTAAAGTGGTTGAGCGATACTCAAAGCGAACATGCAACGTGCCATCGAGAGACCGAAGAGCTATAGTATGGACAGTCGGCACCGTTTTTCTTGTCCTTGGACTCTTCTTCTTCACCCTCAGGGTGATAGCTCGACTCATGCTGAGCGCCCATACCTGGGGGTCCGATGATTGGGTCTTGCTTGTGGCAGTGGTATGTCAATTGCTCTCACACATCAGCCAATACTCGCTTACACGATCCCAGATCTTGATGGTGGCTTTGAATGGAATGGCCTTCCCAAGTAAGTGGTTGCACGTCAGTCACCTCTCCAGTATTAACATTTTTTTTAATAGTTGCCAAAGTCGCCTTGGGTCAGGAGATTTGGGATGTTGAACCCGAAAACATCACCATGTTTCTTTATGTCAGTATATCTAGAGCTTTGTGGGGATCAGTTGGCTCGCGGACACTAACGAAATATAATAGTATTTCTTTTGGCTGGAACTCATCTATTTGGCCGCTCTACCGTTGACCAAGATCTCCATCCTGCTCTTTTATCTCAGGGTGTTTCCCAACCGACGAACTCGAGTCCTTTGCTGGTTCTTCATCTGGTTCAATATTGCATTTTTAATCGTTTGGGAACTGATATCGATTTTCCAATGCTATCCGATTGAGGGGGCATGGAGAGGTTGGGACGGTGAGTTTCCGACGAAATGCAACAATATCAACATCCAGGGTTGGACAGCAGCAGCTGTAACCATCTTTTCAGACTTGGCCGCCCTCGCAATACCACTTCCGGAGCTTTACAAGCTTAATCTATCTCTGGGAAAGAAGATCCAAGCTATGATGATGTTCAGTGTCGGCATCTTGTGTGTATTTTCCATCTAGATCTCTGATTGGACTGACTTGCTAACAATCCCCAAAGCGTCACCATCGTGAGCTGTTTGCGACTACAATCACTGGCGTATTATGCCACAACTACAAATGTCACCCGTAAGTATTGGCATATCCACCTCCAGTCCCGTTTTCACCCCACCATGCTAATATAGTATCAGAGGACTACGTCCCCGTTGGCTACTGGAGTGATGTTGAAGTGCCAGTTGGAATTATTTGCGCATGCATGCCTTCTATCCGGTCTCTATTTGTCAAGATGTTCCCACGTGTCTTCGGCAATACGGAAAGGGGCAAATCCAGCTACGCTAATATTTCACATCAGTCGAGGAAGACAAATACAAGCTCTCGGAAACGAGCATCTCAACCACCCGTGGTTAATACGGTTCTGTCAATCCGGTCCAAGCACGAAGAGGAGGTGAACGAAGTTGAACTCTCAGATATTGAGCTTTCACAAGAGCAGAGCCGTCCAGCAGCCAAGGAGCCGACGGCTCCATTTGAACCAGTATAATTTAAACGATAATAATGATATATCATGAAATCTTATTTTTGGCGAAGAACACGACTATGCATAGAAGAGGGTTAGACTTAGTATAATAATATGAACTTTTTGAAGAATATTCGCAATCTTGCTCCGTGTCTATAGAAGGTACCCATGGATTAAAGATTATCAGTCATCTTGTTGTGCTTGACCCCGGCCTCTTGTGGTTCAGTTGCTAATACCAATGTCATTTGTTCGAAACTAATGGCGTGGCTGTCAAACAAAGCTTTTCCTGCGGGCCAGCATTTAGATGCAGATATGGCATTTACTATTCCTAATTCAGTCGTATTTCGGTTGAATTTATGACCACGAGAAGACACTAACGCCTCGGGGAGAATGCACGAGACACACGTCGCCTCGACCCATACCTATCAATATTGGATGAGGGAATGGGTCGATTTCAAAGGTCTGGATTCTAGGACAAGTGGCGCTTGTGGGATATTTTGTCAAAGTCACTAGTAAAGTGCGCCGAATACTCAATTAGTAGATATTTTCTAGGATCTACAAGTGACCCGGTTAGGTGTTGCTTAGTTCATCGTTGCGAATTGAAATATAGCGTATCATCGATTTGATACTCACCACCAAAATCAACAGAAGATCAATTTCTTCACGGATATCAACCAAATGAGGGAGGAAAAAAAAAGACGTTAGAAAGCAGGGAATAATGGGGTTTCTTTTCTTCAAAAGAACTCGAAACTCGTAAATTGCTTCAATAAACTCGATTTCTTACCCTGTATCGGTCATACGATGCGACGTTGACTTTTTCACATAGTGCACGGTCTCTCTCGCTTGCTCGGCTCGGACATCCAATTGCATACAGGCCATGTTTCTCTCCCTGGCCTGAGCTTCGCATTAGTTTCATTGATAACCACGCGCTCGGTCATTATATTACACGCTATTTTAGTGGCGCTAATCAAGCCGATGGGATTCTTTAGCTCACTTTGATCACTTTCGTGGCACTTTGGACTGTCATCGGGCATCGCAAAATGGTGTTGTCATTTCCCAGCTGCTAAGTTAGTGCAGCGCACGCATTGATTAGTGTGCCTAAAGGGGAAAGGGAATGGTCGACAGTCAACTGGATAGGGGCTAAGCATGGCCAATTGGGCATAGCATCCCCCCAAATCGAATGCAATGATTGCAAATTTGTCAATCACAACTCTCTGCCGTGGCTGGATTGAGGCTCCACGTGATCTGGGCTGTTCCGTAGCTCACGCAGCTTCTGTAGCTAACATCTGCTGTCAAACCCGGGTTGGCCCGCTTGGCGAACTGACTGATCTAGACCTCTGCGATTTGGAGACCATCGAAGTCTTTTCTGGGCCGGGACACTGGGAGCTGTGTGCTCGAAATCGGCCTCTGTGTTTGGACTAGCCAAATATTCCCGGGTAAAATGGCGTGACATATGTAGACAAGAATCTTTGCCCATATCTCTAGTGGATATTCCCACGTAACACGTGGAGGTTGGCTCTCAATACCAGAGTCAGCTATTGGGATAAAGGTTTTGTTAATACCACCTTACCCACCTCATTTGGGTAGTTTGGGATAGCTGTCAATGAAAATCTCTTCACATTCATTGACAGAAAACGCCGTGATGTGACGCGTAACACATAACGGTGGCCACTCAGAGTATTCCGCCAACAGATCCAGCCATTATTGTACTATCTAGACTCTTGAATTATTCATGTAAAACGAGAAATTGGTGCTGTTGGCATACTAATCAATCATATCGTCACTCGTGTTGAAAATATTGAAAGTGCTGTGTGCACCTGAGAAAACATCCCCGAGACTGCTGGAAGTGGTGTCTACGTTGGCATTGTCCTCGTTGCTGCCGTTGAGTATATCCGAACTACTATCATCATATTTTTGGACATGAATAACCCCGAGGTTCATGAAGGCTGGACCACTATTTCGAACCAAATTTGAGACGAACTCATATTTCCAACGATGGTAACGTCTCCACTGATTAATAGTACCCTACATCAATTACGTAGTAGATAACAAGTACCAAAGCAATTGCTGGGAAGGGAATGATCAACACGAAAATAATCCTGCTTCTTAGCGAATTTCTTACCAGGAGCGAGAAAATGATACCAGCGAAAGTGCTAATCATAAACAGCCACCAGAAGCAACCCACCATTTCAACGTGGAGGCAACTTCAACGAGACAAGCTGCCACGATGAATAAAAGCCACCATTTTTCTTCTTTACACCATTCCATAAAGGTGGCACGAAGGCTGAATTTGATCACTGAAATAGATCCATGAAGATCAACTGAACCACCATTGAGGAGCTTTCGGATCTTGGACTCGAGCTCTCCGTCTGTCATCTTGGTTGGGTCAACATCAACAGCTTTAGCTCTTTCTTTATGTTATCAGAGAGCTGGATAATTCCTCTCCAACCACGCATGAAATTGATAGGCTCGCTAGCCCCATCTCTTAACGGCAATTTCCCCTCACAATTGATGAACATTAGGCTTATTCCTAGTGTCCATATCCAGACTAGAGCCATCATGATGAGAATTTGGATAAAGGATAAGCCCCACTTATATTCGAAATTGCTGTTTTATTAAAGGCAAAGGGGTCAGAAAAGTAATTCAAATGAATGAATGATTGCCAATTCGAAACTCACAGCGGTTTTTGAGACAGGCTGGCATCTTCAAAACTGTTCTATTTATGTCATGTTGTATAGTTCTTTGTATCCTTGGGCATAGCAGGTCAGCCGTGATCTATTACGGAATGGGTAGGCGTCTGTCCTAGGATTTTTCCAATCATAAACGAATAGCCCCGTTGGTTAGTTGACGAAAGAGAATCCCGAGAGAGTCTAACACTTACTGTATCCAATGATTGAAGAAAATGGAACAAAATAGTCGTCGCTTAGACCTATTCTCTTCCCATGATGGATTATATATGCCAAGTTCGTAAAGTCGGAAAATCGGTTCAGATTTCCCGATGTATCTGTGATGAAAGTTTTGATGGCCGCGGTGTAGCCCGTCATGGCACTAGCAAGAGTTGAAAAGACCATGGCAAAGACGACGGTTGCAACTATAAATACCTTGGCGGCCATGGAACTAAAGCTTCGATGATGTTTCAAAGCTTGCAATAGTCGATAAATTGGGACAGGTGAAACCTCCCATTGCAGGGAAAGGATCCAAAACGTGATGAATGTTGCCGGCAACGTGGCCATTGAGGTTTTGGCATAGAAAGAGAAGACATCCCAAGACATAACAAAGATAAAAAGCTGTCCCATTCGACCAACGACCTATATAAACAAAAACATAGATCCAGTTTCGGAAACAAACGCACCATAACAAGCCGCCATGAAAAGAGGAAAACAAATAAAGAGGTACCAATGGGAAATAACTCATCAAATCCCAGGCAATGTCGATGATTTTTACCTCGGTGAAATTGAATCGGCCAAGTGCAAAGTTAATCTGAAAAAAGCCGTCTGGAGAAAACCAGTCAAAGATGCCACTATACTGACTAATGTCACCAGTTAGTGAACAAGGTGTAAAAAGGCTGGCCAGCTTAGTGCCCCAGACAGAAAGGTTATAATCATGCTGGTAAGCGCGGAACCCCATGAAAAATAAAAGAACTGTCACAAGGTAAATACCGCTATACCACCAGCAAAAGTGTAAGGTACCCTACTACAAGGTACTAGTAATATTGGTAGATATACGCTATGCGACAAGAACCAAAAGAGTTCTCTTGTTCTTCGCGGGGATATTACATCTTGTACAACTGCTCGCCATGTCTTTAGCGGTTGCTGAGTGAGGTATTGAGATATCTCAGTCACTGGCTGATCAAGGTATAGGCACCGCCCATTCTGCCCTCGCGTCTCCTTGCGTTGGGCCAATTGAGACTCCATGGTTAACCAACCGTGCGTCCTCAGCTACCGGACGGCGGACAAGTTGGCATCGAATCGAGTTGGTAGAAACCACGACTGAGGACGTGATGAAGGGGAAGTGAGGCCAAGTTTTCTTATCCTGCAAAGCCAACATCGGTTTCATTAAGAGCACCGTCTAGAGACAACAAACAAACAATGCAGGATCCGCCCAGCACAACTCCTCGCTGCTAGCACCGACAGGGCCATCAGCGCTCCACTGATGAAGATGCCAATGGATGCAATTTCGTGTTCCGCATGGCGGAGAATGCCACGATTAGTTCTGTTGGCATCCATTTCAGCCGCTGTGCGCTGGAGAAAGCAACAGCCAGCATTCTGTACATCTGAAGTGTGTTAATCAGCGCAGTAGTCGTTTTGATCATGTTAATTGCCATGTCAATTTCCAATTGGGAGACGGTATTGTCAATCGCTGGTTATGTCTGTGTTGTTTGGGTATCTCCAAAGGTTCATGCAAGGATGCCGGCTCCCAGCATCCTGGAAGAGCCTTTCAGTTTCAGGCTGAGAAAACTATATCTTATACGTGTAAAGGCTTCTCAAATGCAGGCAGGGCTCGTCAACCGAAACGGATATCTAAGTTTGATCCTGGGCAGTTAGAGCAAAGGCCAGGCCAGGCCTACATATCCGTGAAGAGCTCAGGCTTCGCCCGGGCTGACTAAGAAAGAGAAGTAGCGGTGAGAACCTCGCTTAAGATGAAACTGTATTCTAAGAACCACCAGAGGAAGGAGATAAAAAGGATAGCAAGACGGAAGTCGAACCATAGCTCATTAAGTTAATGAATATCATTATCGACGCCTAGTAGCAGTAGCTCTAGGGTCAGTCCTTTACAATATCAAAGATCACGTCGATTAGCCTGTCCTTTGCATTTTTATTTTATTTTTCCCACACACTATTCTGAGGACTATTGCATGATATTTTGTCATCAACCCATTTCAGGTACATAAATACATCAGGCATTTGTATGGTCGAGTCAAATTCTTTCCTGTTTGGGTTCCTGTTGTAGATCGTGCGCAAATATAAATTGAGAAATCTTTTTCATCTGAGCTCTCACATATTCTTAGCCCATTTAATAATGTTCCCAAAACTGCGACTCCCAGAGTCTTTTTAGTTCTTCTTTCATCCACTTCGGCCTCGCACCGCATTTCTAGTGGTAGGGGCGTTGCGGGGTTTCCGGGCTGGATCCGAAGCTATGTGGTGCAGGGGTCTCTCTTACGTACCCGGTTTTTTGAATCGGAACAAAATAGCAGAGAAGAGGGGAAGGGGAAGAGGAACTATAAAGTACCATGGATAAACCTATCTAGTCCTAGTTCGCCCAGCTAGCCCCCAAGGGTGAATGCTCCGCGGGCTGGATGCATTGCAGAGGCGGATTAATAAATTAATAATGACTGAGCCATAGCTCTACTCAAGCACCCAATTCTCGAGACGCAACATGACTGGCCCGTGGTAGGTGAAGATTCAAGATGGTTCATTACCCCTGTTCATAATAAATTAAGGTTACCCCCATCAAATATCCTGCCTCCGCGATTCAGTTGAATTTTTACTCTAATCAGATCAAATCACTCAGCCCCATGCAAATGACGAAGCTTATGACGCAATCAAAGTTAGACGCCAGCGGAGTTAAATCCTGGTCATGTTTCTAAAGCCGATGGCCCTCCAAGCTTAAATAACCATAAAATTTAGGTCCTTGGGACAGCTTCTATCTATATTCTTTGTGTGGACATCCTTACCCTCGATAGTCGGTATCAGTCTCCTTTGGTGCCAGCATGTTTCAAAAAGCCGCTGCCTTCGTCCTTCATGGGCTTGTTGCCGTATCGGCCCTCCGCACTGGCGGCAAACTTGTACTCCCAGAAGTTGCGCACGAGGGAACGCCCGTGGGTACCGAGGTGAAATATGACAACCGTTGGTCTTTCTTGATAAAAAAAAAGTTACAATGGCCTTGCCCCTGACCAAATCTCAGTTACTCTCTATGTCACCGGTGGACAATCGGACACGGCTATCCTTTACTTGACTGATGTGTTTGGCGTCCAACTCCCACAAAACAAGCTGTTTGTTGCCCAAACCACGTAATTAAGTTGGGTAGAGCTAACTCGGCCTAGGCTCGCTGACACTTTCGGACGCGCTGGTTACCGCACAATCGTCCCCGATCTCTTTGATGGAAATCCGGCACCTGGCGACATCGTTGGCACCCCTAGTTTCAACGTGACGGAGTTTCTCAACTGGCATCGCCCAGAAATCACCGAGCCAAAAATCCAGCGAGCCATCCGCTTCATCCAGAACAAGCTGAAAATTGACAAAATTGCTGTTGTCGGATATTGCTTCGGTGGCCGCTATGCTTTCCGCCTTCTCGGTCAGGATTCTGGAGTGCAGGCAGCCTTCGCCGCCCACCCCAGCTTGCTCCAGGATTCTGAAATCACCGGCATCTCGGGTCCCGTCTCTGTCGCTTTTGCAGGTGAGTCTGCCCTTGGCATTTTTGGGTGTTGGCTAGTTACTCATTTTAAGCAGAGACTGATGGAACCTTGCCTATTGAACGACGACATAAAATTGAGCAGCTCCTTATTGGCGGTAACAAAACTTATTCGCTGTCACTCTACAGCGGGACCAACCATGGCTTTGCCGTCCGCGCTAATATTTCTGACCCCGAGGAAAAGTTTGCCAAGGAGCAGGCAGCGGTTCAGGCCATCATATGGTTCAACCAATGGGCTTGATTATGAAAACATATGATGTCATGGCGATTCGCGACCGTCTAAAATATACAACGGAATGCATTTCAGAGAATGCTGCAATTTGATCACCCTAGTACATAGGCCCATTATTTGGCAGTGTCAATATGTCAACATGGCAATAAAACCAGTTACCAATCTGAAATTGAGGATCATCATCGATCAAACACTGCCCTTAGAATTCCATACTATCTGCTCCGTTCACGGTGTGCTAGAAACATCCGTCGAAAAAGGTTAAATTGGACTAAAGAAATTGAGAATTCGCCTGGTTGCAGATGAACTGTCTTCTGACACGGAAAATGTTGCTTTTTTATTTTTCATTCATCATTAGAACTAAATCCCCTGGTCTAGTCTACAACAGACTTTAATGTAGCCGCGCAGTATGTGGACTGATCCAAAGCACAGCGTACATGGCTGATTGTACCAGGTGTGAAGCGAGGCGTGGGCCTATGAATTGATACGCTTCGATTCTTATTATACATTTATATACATGTAAACAAATAATGTGACGCAATTTAGACTTCTCGTTGGAATTTTGACGGTGGTAAGACAGCCATCAAGTTGGAGGAAAGTAGCATTCAGACCCACTCCGCTTCCGTAGCTACATAGTTGATACGATACAAGGCCTCTGCTATTAGCTGTGGCAGAATTATACCCGACTGGCTGCTTTAAAAGGCCAGCAGTGTGTGGTTTCCGCTTATTGGTTGAGTTAATGCGGCCCAGTGTCCTTTGCAGTCGTTTCTTTCTCGTCCAATTTCAAGAATCGACACCCATAACTACATGATCAAATGCCACACAAGGACGCTTGCAGGAGTAATATGGGGGTTTTGTCAAGTTGCATCTTTTTTGGATCAATAGCCCAACAAAGCCTACATACTTTATTCACCAGCAGACCAACGTGTTTTTTTTGTCTTATTTCTTTATCTAGACAAATACACCCAACATGAAATGTAATCGTGGTTCACAAACGCGTGGTGTAGACACCGAACTGACAGCGCCTCAGGAGCAAACCCAAGCGCAGAATGATCCGCCAACATCCCGTGAGCTTTCTCCATGGTGGCAGGTGGTGGTGGGCTTCCTTGTCAATTTCATGACATGGGGTGACCCAAATGTGTTTGGGGTGTATCAGCTGCACTACTCAGAGTCCACAGATTTGTCTTCTTCCCAAATCTCTTGGGTGAGCTCCATCCAGCTGTTCCTGAGCTTTATTGCGGGGGTTGTTTCCGGCAGGCTCGCAGATGCTGGCTACGCACGTCACTGCATTCTTGTCGGCTCTGCTCTCAGCGTCTTGGGGCTCATGATGACAAGCATCTCCAAGGAATATTGGCAAATCTTGCTCGCACAAGGCGTATGCGTCGGTCTCGGCGGCGGGCTAATGGCCATGCCTTCAGCGGCCGCCATTGGATCACACTTGCGATCCAGAAAAGCCCTTGCCATGTGTATTATCAGCTGCGGTTCCGGAACCGGGGCCATTACATACGCGTCAATGGTTCAGTTTTTGATTCCAAAGGTTGGTTTCGCATGGGCAGTCCGATGTTGCGGGTTTGTGACACTGCTTTGTGCCATCGGGGCCAACACCTTCTCCCACCAACCGCTGCACGCCACAAAACCCAGAAGAGGGCTCATTGATTGGGGTGCGTTTAAGAGCCAATTTTTCATCATGTTTTGCGTAGGCGGTTTCCTCATCTACTTTTCCCTTTTCGCACCCGTGATTTACGCAAGTCCTGGACCTGGCTACTCGGCGAAGCACCATTTGGATTCATGAAAACTTACAAGCGACTAGATCAATTCGTTTGCCACGGCAACCCTTGATTTTCCTCCAAGCTCCTCGGTTCAATTTATTATCCTTTACAACGCCGCAGCACTCCTTGCGCGACCACTCACCGGTCTGGTCGCCGATAGACAATCCGGTGAGATCAACACATGGAGCACCCTCTGCATGACATTTCCGCCATCATGATTGACTGAGTGTATGACAGAGGTTCCGTTGACCAAGGTCCTAGTCTAGAACGTAAACAAAGTCTCCGTGGCAGCATGACGTCTCGAATTAATGATACTCCTCCTTATATATTTCGCATAGTATAGCTAGAGCAATAATTGAACAGATTTGGTCTTCTTTGGAGGTTGTTTGCCTATTTCCCCCCAATCAGTATACGGATGCATTCTATCCGCCCATTCGGCCCTAGCTCTACTGACTCTACATCGATTAGTCTTCACTTTCACAACCAATAAGATTTATCCTGTCCGTCTAGGCATGTACATGGAGGGCATCAGGTGCATGTGGCTTCGTGTTTTGTTTGCCGATGAGGCCTGTAGGTTTTGCATACTTCTCGCCCAGTGCTGGTCGGGGTATAAATCGCCACAACAGCCTATCACTGCAACCTTGCCCTAAGTCAGGCATCGAATGAAATATTTCAAGGCGACGGAGGTAGCTCACCAAAAGCCTTGTACCATCCCAGACGTTTACATGGGTCAAAAAGAAGCTTGAAGGCGATGATGCTCTCTCTGACTCCACAATGGGAATCGTCATGTCACTTTTATTACTCAGGAAAAAATCAGAAAGGAACATGCATCGGCAAAAATACATTTTGCATTCAAAAAGGAACAAGGGCAACATTCTTTCGGAACCGAATGCCACAACCTAGATGCATGTTGGCCTCCAATAGCATACACCTCGACTGCACTTCAAACGTACCCATGGTTGGACAAGATGAGCTAGACCCACGACTGGATGAGGTATTGATGGACATGATGAGCATTTCATAGCTATTCAACGACGTCTCACGTGGCCACAAAATTGACCTCCTGTGGTTTCAAGAGATGCTGGTATCGATGGGCTACCGCCTAATTCGTTTTGATCCAATGGTGTATCCAAATCAAATGTCAGACACACAAGCAACGTACCATCTCGGGCTGTTATTGTTTATGGCGACAATATGGCTGCAGTACGACCGCCGACTAATCTTAGATTATGAGTTGATGTCTCAGTGTTTCAGAATAGTACTGGACAGCATGTCACCTGAGTGTAATTGTTATTTGCTGCTCTGGCTCATTAGGTTGGTGGTATTTGGACGTCAGGGGATCTCAATGGAGATTGGCTTGCCCCAAATTTGCGATCGGTAGCTCGACAGATAAGCATCAAGTCCTGGGAAGAAGCTAACAGCCATATAAACAAATTCCCATGGATCAAAATGGTACATGATGAGCCAGGTCGCGCGTTATGGGATCGAGTAGTCCAAGGCCGCATGGATATAATAACCTCTTAGCTTTCAAACCTCGTCTCATCACTATACTACCTTACCTCAGCTGGAAGGTTAATAAATTAACGTTTTGGAGACCCTGGGATTTCTTCATGGTGTAGCGGGGACGAAGTCCAACTTGGGCGAAACACTCCTGAAGTACAGAAATGGAGCCGTGGGGTTTTCTTTTCAATTAAAGAATGGCTAGGATTTAAATTCAAAGGACATCATCCGACAATCTCCCCGTCGTACTCATTGGTTGTCTATTTTACATGTCATGATACAATCTTGTACACTCGAGAGCGATGGTTCCGCTCACCAGGCAAACTGCTCCTTGACCAAATCCTCAGAGAGCTTCCACAGCTTCTCGGCTTCATCACTAGACACTGCAAGAGGGTGGGCCTTGTCGGTGATTTGACAATCAGACAGGTACGCTCCATGGTTCTCGCTATCCTCGTTGGTCTCTGGAAGCTCCAGAGCCGGATCCAACGCAGCCACCAGGCTGGTAGAAGAGCCCGCACCCAGGGTTCTGTAGGTGAACACGTTGTTGGCGTGCATGGCCTTGACGGTATCGATAGTGCCTGCGGGCATTTCCCTGCTCAGCTCTGTCTGGATCAATCCAGGGTGCACGCCCAAGGTCAAGATGCCGTGCTTTTCGAACAAGCGCTTATTGGCGCCGATAGCAAAGAGAATGTTGGCAACCTTGCTGCGGTCGTAGCCATCGAGGGGGATATAAGCCTTTTCCTCCGGGTCGGTGTAGCCCCATCCCTTCAGCCAGGGATAAAACGGCAGCTCGGCCTTTGGCAGGTCCTTGTTCAGCTTTTCAAAATTTAGGTCACTCCAGCGGATGCACGCTCTCATGGGGGAAGCCGAGCTGACATTGACAATTCGAACCGACCCCTTTGGCCGGTTTTCGGCGGTTTTGATGAATTTGGACATGATCAGACAGGTAAAGAGCCAATGCCCAATGTGGTTGGTGGCAAAGTGCATCTCAATGCCGTCCTTGTTGATGGTGCGCTCTGTGATGCACATGACACCAGCCGAGTTGATGAGGAAGTCAACTGTGGGCACATCGTCCCAAGAGAGAAGCTCGGCAGCGGCAGCCCGGACAGACTCTTGGCTGGAGAGGTCGAGTTTCAGAGCTCGATAGTCCACGTTGGGAAACTCGGCTTTGATAGTATCAATGGTCTCCTGGAGCTTGGAGGGGGATCGACCAGCGATGATGAGATGGGCAGGGGCTTGTGAGGCCTGGGGAAGTGGTTAATATTGTCATTCCGAGTAGGTCGAGACATTATTTACAAAAGACTGTGCGGTGGTAAAGGCAATTCCCTTGCGGTTGCCGCCAGTGACAATGACTGTCTTGTCATGAATTCTGTTGGAGAAGGCTTTGGCGACGTCAAGGCCTTCGGTGTTGGCATTAAATTCGGGGTAGGTTGTAGCAGTCATGATGGTAAAATATTGTTCGGTTGTAGTTTTGATGGTAGAATAAGATGATGAACCGAGTCTGTCAAGATGATTCGTATTCTTTGAAGGATAGAAAGTAGGATACTTATATTCCGTGGCGTGTATCTTTCTTTGCCTTGGCCTTGAAGGGGCCGCCGAGTGTACAGCCCTACGAGAGAGCAATGAGAGACTTGCTACCGTATAGGGTAAGGTCTGGTTAGCAACAGAGAGCGGGAGAGGCGAAACCCAGTTATTCTGGCCAATGAAAGATTTACCACCCGATTGGGACAAGTGCAGATGGCTGATGTGCAGGTTAATACGACGAGTTTTTTCGGGATTATCGGACATGAACAAGCGTCGCCTGATGAAGTGGACGGAGTTGGACGACGGGATAAGTCACCTAATCTCCGGCGACTATAGCACATGACGAATTGTGGAAGTGCCCGTCGAGTATTTTGCCCAGCTCAACCCGTTGCCATTCTTAACAGAGAGTCTGAATGATGCGACGAGGGACATGGCCGTCTTGGTGTGACCGTCTTGGCTTGGCTGGCTACACCTTTGGGCACAGGCAGTCGATGGAGCAATTGACGGCATTCAGCTTGACAGTTGACATGTTACCATTCAGATACCCTCAAGAAATGACCCAAATCAATCCCCCACAACGGGGTATAAATTTTACAACTATTTTATCTTCTGGTAATTAACTTAGCTTGCTAAGTCTCGCCTCGGGGTCTAGCCCCCATAAGAAGAAGAAACATCAAGGCTCATTGGCTATTTAAAATACAAGCACATTCTCCCTTACTCATTCAATATGTCACCACGCCCAACCCCACATTCCACTGCAACTAGGTCCTTCTTACAGGGCCAGCGCACCAGCAATGGCCAATCCCAGGTAGGATGCGGCGCCGGCGATTAATTGACCAGCGGCGTTGGAAGTGGTTGCAGCCGCGCTCTGGGTGCGCGTGGCGGTGGAGCTCTCCTTGGAGGTGCCTGTGGCGGTGCCTGTGGCGGTGCCTGTGGCGGTGCCTGTGGCGGTGGAGCTGGCGCTTGCTGAGTCAGTGGTCGAGGAGCCCGAGTTGGGGTTGGTGGCCACGGTGCCGTTGTATGCAGCCCTGGGGGTGCTGCTATTGTCCGTATTTGCGGCCGCGCTCTTGTACGACGACAGCTTGTTTGTTCCCTCGTTGATGACGCCAACCATGCCCCTCTGGCAGTGGTTGCCCACGGAGCAGTAGAAGAAGATGGGGTCGGTGTTGTTGACTGTGACAGAGAAGTACTTCTGTAGCGAGAGAAGGACGACGTATCAGCTAATGAACAGAGCGAGTTGCAATGCATGATGCGCGCAGTTATGTTTGGATTAGGACTGGGATTGGCATTTTGGGGGGGCTTACCTTGTTGCCGTCGGGGAGCATGCCCGAGTAGAAACCACCCGAATCAGATGCCTGGCAGGGTTTGTTGAAGGGGCCGACAACAACGTCGTGATCGGAGCTGAAGTGGAAGTCAACAACGTCGCCCTTGGAGGCGGTGATGGTATCGGGTTCGAAGGTGTTGCCGTTCTTGCCAACTTCGACCTTGATGGTCTTGGCAGCGGCGGAAGCAGTCAGAAGGGCCAGGGCGGCGACGGAGAGACCTGTGCAACGCATGGTTATGGGTGATGTGTGGATGTTGTTGCTGTTGTTGTTGTTGTTGTTGTTGTCGATGTGGGAGGAGAGATGTGTTTGATGAGGATGCTGATGTTAATGGCGCTGGTGATGGTTGATTGATTGATTGATTGTGATGAGACCCCAGACATCCAACAATGCGGCGGAGGCGTGGCTCTTTATAAATTTGGCGAGGGCGCCAGCCATGGTTTCAGTTCAGAGGCCAAAGAGACTCGCGGGCTTGAAACAAGGATACGATTTAGACTGCCGAAATGCCGTCGAGATTCGGTGGCTGAAACTTTTCAGACCATTCCACCACACGGGCGCCTGTCAATCACGCCGCTAGGCTAGCCCCATCTGCCCAAGAGGGCGTGTTGAAGTTGTGGCTGTGTTGGGGGTTTCCAGCGCAAAAGCGCTTGCCTTTGGTGTTGGAGGGTTCATGGCAGGGGAGTGAGATGCAAGTGGAATCTCGGCACGGGTGCAATTTACGTTATTGATCCGTGTTGGTTGCACGGTCGTATAATAGCCGGGAGTGAGAGAGGGCGGGGGAGTGGGAGGAGGGAAATGGAAGGGGGGCTCAATTGCCATGGACGGACTGTGTCTTTGTGCGACTTTTGTGTTTCGCAACGACGACAAGATTGCCCGACGCGCCAATACCTTTGACATCATCATCATGAGCGTTCATCTACCTCCGTACGTTTTCCCAACATAAACATACCTGTGGCTCTCTCTGCCAAACCCCCCCCCTCCCCCGGTCCAAATCGTTTGGTTTGTGTTTGGTATTTTTAGCATGGCCGCCCAGCATGGCCGCTTAGGGCAAAGTAAACCAGACGAAAGTAGCGGCGGCCGCCAGCTGCAAGCCCAGTTAGCGCACAGCACGTTCGGGGAGGACATGGATATGGGCATGTACTGCCTCAGCCCCCTCTTCGCGCCCTTGAGTTCCAGCTACAGTTCCAGCTCCAGTCCCAGCTTCAGTCCAAGCCAAAGAGGAAGCGCGCAGCCGGAAGCATGGTGCCGACGCTGGGACGGTCGGTCGCATTAGACGGCCCGCCGGCATATTAGCCTTTCTGGAGCCCCAGGCTTGGCTTTGGGCTTTGGGCTTTGGCGCCAATCCCACCCGTGCTATTGCTCGGGTTTCACCACTTGTTTGGGCAATCATGTTGACCTTTTCTGAAGGGAGATGGAGGGAGGGAGGCAGGGCAGCAGAACAAAGCGCGTCAATGACAATGATGAATGGCTGTTTGCTACAGTATCAAACGGGCCCGCACGGAAGCCTTCTTTAGCCCCCCCCCCCCCCTTTTTTTTTTCTTCCTCGTGCAGGTTCTACCTCTAAACACGTTGAATTCTCGTTGCCACGGGTTGCACAGCAATCAATCAATCAATTCTCCCACCTTTTTTTGATGCGAGTGTAGCTAGAGTGATGATGACTTGTTTGTCTTGCTACACGAGTACGAGACAAAACAAAACAAAACAAAACATCCGATTGCGACACACAGATCCAAGTCACCTTTCCATCATCACCTAGTGCTAGTGTGCCACACCCTATGCCCTCTGACAGGCTCCTTCGTAAAATGCCCCGAACCCCAACCCATCTCACACGCCAAGCTCGGAATGCGTACGAGATGGCGAGCAGCTCTCACTTACTCCTATGCCATGGGACTGGGACCCAAAGAAACCCCCCCCCCCCCTGGCATCAGCACTAGGCTGCCTACTGTAGCTAGCATCCGACAACGCTGCCACGGCCACAATCGAAGAAATAAAGAAGACCCTGTCCCTCGAAAGAACCCCTGCCCATTTTCGTATGCTTAACCGTTGTGGATCTGGGGGAAACGATGCCATCCCCCCACACGCTCAATCCGCGCCAAACGAAAATCTCCACCAGGGCGCCACCGAAACATCCGACTGTTCGTCGCCACCATTTCTTGATGGCGACTGAAGCTGGAATGGGCCTGTGGCATCGCAACGCACCGCCCCAAATGCCAACCAGGGGTTGTGCCTGACAGCCGGCATGCATCCTTCATGTGCATTGATGCTCCCCCAAACACAAACTCTCGTTCACGCCATCACCCGATTCCCCATGCACAAGCGGCAAAAGTGCCGACAAAGGTGGGTGAGAAGTGGGTGAGAAGTGTGTGAGGCGCTGCCCGTGTGCGCATCAAAGACGTGGGACACAGATCGAAACCCATGAGCGCACATCGGGCATCATCAATATTCCCTGACTCCCCCCCCCTCCCCCAACACCTCAAAATTTATACTGAAAATCATTTACGGCATCATTGCGATAGAAAATCCTCCTACTTAATTGGTCCTGCAAGTTTCATAACCATCATTCACATTCCACGGAATTGGCAATTCCCCCGTGGATCCAAGTCGCCAAGATGCCGTCCCTACAGGGCCAACACGCTGTGTGCTCGTTTCTCGGAACCTCGGCCCCGGCATGCGACAGGGGAAACTTGGCATTTCCAGCATAAATATCGGCTAGTAATTAACTTCATCTAGTCCAAACCCAGTCTTCGTGACTCTATGATCAAATAAGATTACACACTGCTGACCAACTTTTGACCAACTTTTAAAGCATTCATGGGGCGCTACACCAAACTAAACCAAGGCTGAGAACGGAGAGGAGTTCCTCCGTCAATTTCCACATGATACGCATACTTTGCAGTTGGAATTAATCTCCCGTATCAGTCAACCTTGGCAAACACAGGCAACATGCGGTGTCGATGCCCACTTTGGGCCTAGTCAACAGGTGTCACCGGAATTCTAACCTCAGCATTGACTCACCATGGCTGCCTCAGCCTGGCCACTGCAGAAAGCTGCGAGCATCTCACCAGACTACTCACAAGGGTATAATCATGTCTCTGCGAGAATGATACAATGCTTGTATACTCTGTACTATCTTGGCTTTTTTCTTTCATCTTTTCATTTACTCTTTCCCGGTTAGAAAAAGGGTAGATTCAGGCTATGTTTAATTAGAATATGTCTACGGTATTCGTCTCATGATGGTTGTGCCACCAAGCACAACAGAGCGGCGCGTACCCATCTTGAGGGTTCTTGGGCATGGGTAATTGTTAACAAGTTTTCCTATACACAAAACTAACGGTTAGCTAACGCACAGCCAAGACAAGCAGCAGCATTGTGATTATGCGCCTCGAAGCGAAATGTTCGATTATAAAAGGTAAAAAGATGTAGGTGGTGCATAGGTGGAAGTATATGAATATTGAATGGTAGACGTATTAATTGAGAATGACTACCCCATGATGGAGACTCCCTGACCAAGCAGTAACCTTGACGGTTGGCCTTAACCAGGTTGTCGTGAACAGAATTTTGAGGTATATCGCAATAGTTGCACAAAACGAGACTACTGCATCACGGGTCAAATCCTGCTATAATTATCGTTGCCAAATGCTTACTGAAGCCGTTCTAGTTCAAAATTCAGAAGCCCTACCAAAAGGCGCCGTGCTCATTGCTGACGGTGGCCCGTGGGATTTCTCTTGGCAAGGGTGCCCCAAAACTCTCAACGCGTCGAGCACATCGCTTCAGACAACCGACATATTGTATCCAGGCTCCGTTCTGCTATATATATATCTCATATCTTACCGATAACCGTCGTGTCAATACTTTCCAAAATGTCCAAGACGATACATAAGATACCAAGTCCTGGCGTATTACATTCTGAGTCAATGGATGAATGATTGAACGCACAAACTATTGTATCGACCTGTTTCTGTATTTCTCGTGAAAAATCTCGGTACTTCGAGTAATCTTTACTATTCACATTAAATTAACTTGTAAATGTCAAACTTGCTGTTTAGGATCGTATATTCATATATTCTATTATATGAAAACTTTCCTCCAAGATACCACCAGTCACACCGCGTTGAGTTTAAAAATATTCCTCGCGCAACGCCTGCACGACTTAAATAATATGGCTGCATCTTGGCTCCATATATGCCATGATCTGTCCATAATTTATACTTGGCGTGTTCTTATGATCACGTGGAGAGTTCGCACCCTCGGCTGACCAAGTCATGCATCAAGGTATAATAGGCGTTGTTGGTCTGTCGACAACGCACGAAAGGTCTAACACCCAATTTGAAACAAACAAATCTGAATACCCGGAGAACCAACCTAATGATTTTCACAACGAGACTCTCCATTATACACCGGAAGAGCTCTGGGAGATTTGTTTTGACTTCTACAGGTTTCTCACCACACTGCATTTCAACCCCGCCGACCTAAAATCCAATAGAACTTACAATAATTACATTACCAGTACAGCCATATATGCTTATGTCAACTGCTTCTTACCAGTAAGGCTGCCTATAAACATACTAGGTATAATGTTGGGATGCAATGTATTAATCTGTCCCCTTTGCTAAATGAATCCTTGGGTGGGGTTTTGCTAGTTCTTAAGAAAACAGTGAACTACGAATATTCAAACTGGCTTTAGCCAACTTACGGAATTGCAAACCTGATTTCTGGGTTTTCCCTTTTCTTTTAGTCGTTTGTCTACTTTTGCCAGCGTTGGCTACAAAAACCTTGCCCGGGTAGGACTTTGATATTTCATCTCAACAAGGCGCACTGTATTGCAAAAGAGGAAGCTGTCCATCAAAAACAATTACATTAATTCCAAGGTCTGACACAACCTCTAGTGTATTTGAGGGCATTTTCATATGTTAGATTATTGAACGAGGGTAGTGCTACTCAGCCATTCCGGGAGCTTGACGAGGCTCTGCGTATGACACAAATAATGCAACTGGAACGCCGCTTTTCACTCCTGCAACTGGCCAAGCAAGACTTGTCGAATAAAAACAGCTCTGTCGCGGTTTCCCACCTATCCAATCTCTCCAAGACCAAGTCTACTCATAATTACCACAACCTAGTCAGTTGCTATCGAGGAATCTCAGGAGATACACAGTGGAAACTTGGATGCGGCATGCGGTATCATTACACAGGATATTGCAAATCCAACAGATGAAATCCTATCTTGGGATACTCGTTCTCGCAATAATGTCAGGTTCACACTCGTAACGTATGAGGACTATCCCGTGTCTGGGCTGGATCATTTCCCCTCTCTATCTCTCAATTTATCCTCGTCTTCTGATGCGGACAAACTTTCGGATGATGATAAGAATAACTATGAGCAGAGATAGAGGCTATTTACGCCGCTTCTACATACAAGAAGAAAATCGGTATAATGACAGCCGCCAGGGACAAGCCAACAAGGCTGATTCAGAAACTAGAGCCTGTCTTTATAGTGTATAGATTCACATGGCATAGCACGTAGAATTTTATGGAATAATCCAATAGTTTACATAATTCGTGATCTTAATATCATGTTGGTTGGCAGTTGTACGAAATCTGGTTTGGCTTTCCCAAGTTGACGCGTGTTTTTGCAAGACACGCTTGTCGCCACTTATCTTTGAAGTGAAAGAGGTTAAATTTGTTGAGATGTCTGGCCATACAGTTCTCTTCAGGGTGCTCCGAGCGATGTTGGTTCCATTTACAATCTTCAAAATCCAAAACCAGCATCCTGAAAAGAAAATATTGGAAGAAAAGAGAGAGTAAATCTATACCCAACATACAAGCACTACCGTTAAAAGTTCCCAAGTTTCTCATGTCTATTGAAATGCAGGCAAAGGCGGGGAAAATGTTTCTCCGCAGCACACATTCTCAATGGACTTTACCAAATATCAACTCATGAAACAACGCTATCCCCAGTTTTCTATGACCTGTTTTCACATCATGGAACCTCTAAGTTTGATTCGCAGACCGATTCAGAATAGCCTTCTTTGACCTGACAGTTACATACCATCGTCTGTGACTATTCCCAACATGACGGGTATGACGTACTTGGATTCCACGCGTTGCCCTTAATTCTATTCTTCGCTTTCAGCCACGCAGTTTCATGACAATTATCATTGGATAACGAGTCCTAGCTGGAGGCTTATTTATGGGCAGCTGAAAAGCTAGTCTCTGACAGCCATCCACTTCACTGGTGAAACCGGCCGATAACTACGCGTCACGCTTCGCCCGCCATACGCCACGGCGTTTAAGTTGGCATAGTGGACAAGGAGTATGACCGCCGTCAGTGCAACTGCCCTTCGTCAGGCCATTCACCTCCTGACGAAAAACTGTCACAATGGCCCCAAAAGGAATGCTGCGAGGTATTTTTGGACGGCGCCAAGATGTGTCACTGGTGGCAATTTCGTTTTTACTCGTCCAACCTCAACCAATTGATTAGATCGAATTCTAAAATGCAGTGTCCGCGAGTGCCGTTAGGCTGGCCCAAAAAGGCGCAAATAGGGGGGTCCAGTCTGGCACAGATTTGTTATTTAAGGGTCAAGTCTAACCGTCAAACTCAACGCCTTAAACTTTCGCCATCCTCAACATCGATTTACCTCACAAGTGCCACCGTTTGACAAAGTAATATTGCCTTGCTGGAATTTAGTCTTGCTGGTAAGAAAGCTGATACTAGATTCATAGTTTTCCCCCACAAATTAGAACCTAATTCAACACGGTGTAGATAGGTAGCCAGCTCGAAAATGACGGCAAAATCTTATGACCGAGAGGTTATGTGCGGCAGACTTGACTGTGATGGCTGTGGCTACACTATGAAGACCGGTTATCTTGCGTATAAATTATACTTGGAATGGGAAACAGAATACGGTTATACGTCAGGCGGAACGTACTGGTTTTGCCGCTTCAGATGTCAGAATAACCTGGAACACGTGGTGAGTAATAAGGCCTTGATCCCATTTAGAAGTAGACATCGCTGACCTTGAAATCCATGAAAAGCTACCCTGATGAATAGAAAATACCCTCCGATGAATTCTAGCAAGACTAGCTTTGACGGTTGATTGCCATGAGTACCTTTATATGAAAAGTGTAGATATCATATTGTTGCAACGTTTGAGAATGAATTGATCCTTGAATATTTTTAACGAGTCCAGATGGAAGCCAAATTGTCGGTAGATTATAAATTATCACTGAGTTATGGTGCTTCGACAGATGCAACCTTGTCAGAGGGTTTACATCCCATTGTCCCCAGAAGGTAAGTATTGGCATCATCACGTAAGGAAATTCAAGCCATTTTTTTTTTCACTTTCCGAGTCTTCAAATAGCCTTAATAGAGCTGCTGAATATGATCAAGTTTCAGAATTTTCAGGGATAATTTTCACATGAGCAGCGGAACACGGGGGGTTGATGGTCGGTGTTAGCGGCTCGGCGGG
>PGGA01000007.1:185414-196131 GCA_004380915.1 Calonectria pseudonaviculata
GGTGGCGTTAGACCGTCGTGACTGAGTCAAGCTCACCAAAGACAATTCACATGACTATTTTAGATTACACATGCCAAGGAAACGGATGCGTACTGAGTTAGCTACAGAAGACCCCAAATGGATAAGTTAGAGGCTAAATGTAGGATTTAAATGTTGTCTTGTTATCATTCGGTAGTGAACTGTCTGTTTATTCTCGTGTAATTCCCAAGATACTTGGAATAATATTTTGTTGATGAGAAAGGGCCTAACCATTTGGAAGGGGCAGCATATGGTAGCAACCAATCTTGGTAGCCTTGCACTATATGGTGCTCTGTGCCGTCAATGCCCACCTGAGGCCCAGGGAACGTGTGGCGTAGCCCACCCCACCACAGTTATGTTCAATGCAAACAGAGTGAGACTAAAAAATCTGGTTTACGCAGTGGAGGAGACAATGTATAGAATTCCGACAACAATCTCCAAAAGAAGCATCACAGCAGATGCTCACACGGAGCTCGCCCAATTACGGCGAAAATAGAAACTGGAAAATGGCAGACCACCATCGCAAGACAGGGACCAAATTGTATGGCCGCCAAAAATGAACAAATTCAACACAATATAGTAAAATATGATCAAAGCCGACTCCCGAAAATACACTACCCATGATGCTCAAGCGCGCACCGTAATTCAGAACGTTGAGACACGTCGTGAAGTGCGTCGATATCCCAGCCGCGGCAAGAGATGTGTCCCAGAACGCATTTATGCTGCCTGGGCCAGCTGTGGTACGGAGGGTTTCCGTATCCTTCTCGACATCACCTGAGATCTGAACAGTGCTCAGATGCATAGGGCTGAAAATGAGACCTGGAAACTAGGTCAAGTAAAGTAAAAATAAAACAAAGTACCCACAACAGCTGGGGTCAAATAAACAACATAAACATTATTGAGGCTGGTTACTCTAACAGTAACTCAAAAAGTAAGTCATAATAATAGTAAAAAGGGCTAATTATTAAATACCTTTTTAAAGTAGCTTATACATATAATAGCTATTAGCTAAGTAATAATTAATAATCTCCTATTAGGAGAAGTAAAGCTAGAAGGTATACTTACTCTAGATTCTCTACCTTCTAATAGCTTTGCTTAATCACTAAGTCCTATGTTACAGCCGGACCAACTATCAGCTGAAATATATCCCTGCCTACCCTGTACCAATGTCCATACTCATCCTCATCATCACCCCAACACATTATATATTTTTACATTACATGTATGGAAGACAACGTCCGCCGGGCTATTGAGCTCCCTTTTGCTCAGATCATCTCCGTGGTCTTGTCCAATTTAGAAAGAAGGGAGTAGACCTAAAATTTTGAGGGGACGGAGAAAGACCTTACATTTCCTGGAGGCATTAAACTCCGCACTATTTATTTGTTCGATTATCTGGCAAATGTGGAACAGTACCTGTTGCCTGCTGATCATCATTTTCCGCTATAGGTTAGTAAGCCAATGCTTGATTAAAGCATATCCGCAACTTGTCGGTCCGACTGACAACCGTGTGATCCTGTTTTGGTTCTCCTAAAACCTCACGGCCTTGAGAAAGTAGTGAGGCACAGGCTATTATCTTCGATCTTCAAAGTTCACTGCCTGGACACCACTGATTATTGCTAGATCTTTTACCTCGGCGGTAACTGGTCTATTGCAACAACGGCGATTGGCACTACCTTTGTTACAAACAACCGTTTTTAAGGTTCAGTTGGTGAAACATGAGTATGTAATCTGGAGATGCGGAGAGTTTCACTGAGATAAGCGGTGATATAGATCATGTTCATGCTAAGTAAATATCGTTTTAATACACATTGACTCATATCATCATTTCTCCTCACTAGTTACATCCAATTCGTGACTCATTAGGTGAGACGAGCGTTATGCCCCTAAGCCTCTTCCTTGTGCAACGTACCGGAATTCTGCTCCTTCCTAGCTGCAGAAGTTGCAGCGTCGTTGGCGTTGGCGTTGGCAAGTCCCGAGTCGTTTGTAATCTCGCCGCCATTGTCGCGAATGGCCGTCTCGAGGTCCGTGCCGGCTGCCTTGCGAATTCTGGACATCTCGTCTGGTGGTGGAGGCGCCCAGCTGGCACTCTTCAATGGGTTGACCTTCTCGAGATACATGGTATCGATCTCCTCAAGGGTGCGTCCCTGGCCCTCAATAACGAAGAAATAAACCAAGAGACCACCCACAAAGTTACAAGCCGCAAAGACGTAACCATAGCGGAAATCGATTTCCGCAGTAATGAAGGGCGTGAAGAATGCCAGGAGGAAATTCCAAAACCAGTTGCTTGCCGTCGAAAGAGCCATGCCCTTGGCACGGTATCGCGAGGGGAAAATCTCCGCCATAATAGTCCAGATCATAGGTCCCCAGGTAGTGGCAAAGCCGAGGATAAACAAACAGGCCATGACAATCATGGCAATACCAGCACTGCGCGTACTTTGCGGGTCTTGGCGGTCGAGGGAAAAGTGGCCCACAGAGGCAAAGATGAGGAAACAGACAAACATCCACATGCTACCTGCAAGGAGAGACTTTCTGCGACCGTAGTGCTCGACAATGTAGAGACCAATAAAGGTGACGACAAAGTTGATGGTGTTCAAGATGATCTGTGTGATATAACTGTTGATACTGACCGATCGGAAGATGGTTGTACCGTAGTAGAAGAAGTAATTGGCACCAGCTACGCGAACGAGGTTAGTGGACTCTGGGGTCAGGTTGAAAGTGGCCGGCACTTACTAAGCTGCTGGAACATTTGCAGCGACATTCCGATAAAGATGCGGTACGCCATTCTAGGCGCCTTGAACATGCCAATGAATTCGCTAACAGGGTTGCCCTTGACGACGCTGTCGGCTTTGTGTTTGTATTCGATTTCTTCCATCTGCGTGTAAATGGCCCAATGGTTTGGCGGAGCTCCGTAAACACGGCACAGAGTTTCACGAGCGCGTTCAACATTGCCTCGGGAATAGTCATAGCGAGGTGTTTCGGGGAAAAACAAGATACCGATGCCAAGGACAAGAGTAAAGATCCATCCAAGGGCGATGATGATTCGCCACGACCCAGAGTTGTTGGCCTGGTGCGTGACGGTTCCATAGTTGAAGCAGGCGGCGAGGAAGATGCCAAATGTGATGAACAACTGGTAAGTGCAAACCATTGCGCCACGGATCCAGGGCGGCGAAGTCTCTGCTTGATACATGGGGACAAGAAGCGAGAGGGCGCCAACACCGAGACCGGTGACCCAACGACCCATCATGACTTGTTCCCACGTGCGGTTGGCCGAGATTTGGATGATGAAGCCGACAGCAATAATGAGGTTCCAAAACGAGATTGTGTACTTGCGACCAATGCGATCAGCAATGGGGGCCGAGACGAGAGCACCAATCAGGGTACCAATAGACAGCAATGCGACAATGAGACCGGAGCGAACATTTCCAAAGTACTTTTCTCCATTGTCTCGGGTTTGGCCAAACCTGTCGAGAAAGTCGGGCATCTCGAGAAAGCCTGAAACTTGGCCGGTATCATAACCGAATCTGCAGGCACATGATGTTAGTGGTGCGTTCCAATTGGTACCTGAGACATGATGAATTACAGAATTCCGCCCATGGACACAAATAGGGCGAGGAGAAGAGATCGTCCTGTAATACGCGGGAGGGGCGAATAGTCCAGCCCGGAGAGGGAGCGACGAGCATGAACCCCCTTCTCCGAGTTGGGGTTATGCACGTCAAAGGTGACGGTGAGGTATTGGTGCACCATGATGGGCAAAGATACTTTGAAGTACCTGGCAGATGCAAGAAAGAACCAGGTTCAAATGTGGTGGGTTATGGATTGCTTCACCAGGCGGCGGTGATGAAAAGCTGGGCTGTGAGCAACAATGGCAGCCACAGGCTTTAAGTAGTTCCAACGGCAGCTACATTGTACAACGCCACTCACACAAGGCAGGCTATCAAAAATGTAAATGAGAATGTTCTGATCCATCCTCAACCCCACCACTGTCCAATTCGACCGCGTTCCCAACGGAACGGGCCCATTGGAGCAGGGTCCTTGCACTCCCACGACATGGGAATCGGTCCGTCCTCGTCGGTCAGGTGCAAATCTGCGGGGCTATTGTCCAGTGCAAAGCCAATTGACAAGAAATTAACCTATTCTTTTTAAAAAATAAATAAAAAAAATTGGGCGCCTGGGGAAAAGGCTCTGGGGGAATGGGGTTGAACTGGACATGGTTCGGGGATGGGATGACGTCACGATTGGGCCTTTGACTCGACTCCGGACGATCCGAGTTGGAATCATGGGACAGTTTTCTCACCTCACGTGGAAGGCTGGTACATTCACAGCGTGGGCTCCAAACCCGTTTTATGCCCTGATTTAGAGTTATAGAGACATTGGGGAGTGAATCAACGTAGTTGGATCATTGTCTGGCTTCGCGGGCGGGTATAGCCTATTGTCCGCTCACAGCTCTCAGGACGGGTTATCCCCGGTATATTGCTGTTGTAAAGAAAATTTAAAGATCAAGTATGCCGTTGGATACCGTTGCGGCCCCGCAAGAAACACTTTGCGCGTCATGGATCAACGTCGAGCATCCCTAGCGCGGACAGAATTGACAACGGTGACCCAGAATTGCCCCCATAAACCCCCCCCCATGGCAGCATCTTGCAGCATTTATGAAGGTATTTTGCCATGATACCGAGCGGTCCTGCTTCGGCGAGACTACGGCATCCATCGACCCATTGTTCTCGGGTTGGCGACTCGCAGCTGACCAAACAGTGGCCATGGTTGACAAAACCTTGCCGTGGCTCGGTTCTCTGAAATCCGGAGAATGACAGTCTGCTCACCATGTGGGTGCGTTGAGTCTGGGGATGACGCCATCATCTGGGGGATGGAGAAATTGAATATGAATGGCCAGTCATCGTCATATTCTGTCATTGGTATCGCCACCACATATTTTGTGCATGTGTGTTGGCGACAATGGGCGATGCCATGACATTAAGCAAGCACAAAATTTCAACTTGCCACTAAGCACGGGTCTATTGACATCTTTTCGCCCTTTTCTAGCATCCAAAGTTCAAATGCGGAATTTAATAACAATCAGGCGACGATCCTTAGGGTTAGAGTTGACCATGGTGGAATAGTTTTTTCCCTACCCAGCACGCCAATCCACCAAAATAACCCCACTCCTGACCTCGGATGCCGATTTCTCATCCAGATGGGCTCGACTCGCCGTTTGAATTCGACCATGTGAGTTTAAAACACTGATAATCTATTGTGAAGCCGTCATGTGGCCACCAGCAGGCCTTGGTCACCTTCATTTGTAGCCCCACTCACCGTAAAGCACTACGCAGCATTTTGTGTAGAGAAAGCCGGAGTCACGACGAGCTTGGTAGGAACTACGACTGCATTTTCACTCAACCCCGTCCAATTACTTCGTATTGATGCAGTCATATACTCCACCCTTCCGTCTATGTGGCTGTCTGGTTTGGAAGATGGTTCTTCCGTTCTTTTCCCCACGGAACCCACGGAACCTCCGGCATATGAGCGGCGTATGTCCACATATCTTGAGATAGCAGAGCCTATCGGCAAATTTATTCTAACCGTAGTTGAAAACCAATCGGCCCGTGGTCAATTAAACTACAAGGCCATTAATTCTCCACGAGGCATTGTGACATGGTCATCTGATTTCGGAGACATTCGATCCCAGGGTCATAATTGATAGGCTCGTCAGTATAGATTTCTAATCCTTTGAAAAGAGCCTAAATATTTGCCATCTAATGCATAGGGTAGACTCGTATATTGGTTATCTTGTTCTAATTAGGGCATTGACTGGTATAAACGACATCATTGCCATCGCTACCGCCAACCACTATACTGGTAGCGAAAACGAGACAATTTTTTCCATTACGTTCTCGTTTCTGGCGCCGCTTTCTGCTAGGTCTTTGTTGGGATTTGGAGGTGCTCGGATTCGTTCCCTCAGACAGTCATGCACAAACAAGCCAATCCAAGACATTTGCAGGATATGGGGCCAAATGGGTGTTAAATGTTGAACCTGGTGCACGTTATTCCTTAAACGCTGTAGCGATATCATTTCACTGCAATGATACAAATGTATACCCGAAGTCGCTCGATGTTGTGGATGGTTTGTTTACTATCTGGAATCGAGAATCGTACCACAATGATGGCTTCGCAATCTGACGCTGTCCTGCCCTTGTACAACCAGATCAACAACTCCAATCGATATCGAGGCATCGGCCATCTGTTTTCGTAAATCTTTTTCGTGACGTGTCTTGTTGGTGTGATCGGTAGTGGGTAGATGGTAGAACCATAAGTAAAGTCTGAGTAGTGCATAGAGTCGGCAGGAACCCTACCCATTGGGCTTCTGGGAATAATACATCCAGTCATACCTTCTATAAATTGGTCTTGCACAACTTTTGCTGTTCTCAAAACTTTCCACTGAGATTCGCAAATTATATTTTCAATACCCAACTATTAGTTCCCTTGACTGTAATGCAGCAGCCTGCAATTTGGAATAAAGAACACCGAGAGCTAGCGATATCTAGCGTTATGGCTTCTTTGAAATGAAATATTATTACTAATCTATAATCGATTGCTCATTTAACAATTTTTACTGCTGTGTTAATGTGTTGATGCAGTGAAGTTGCATCATGATGTCTTTACACTTGAACACGATATTAACAGCAATTATGATATTTTGTGGGGGCTTGCCCCTCAGGGATTGCCTCATTTAGTGCTACAGAATCATTTTCTGATGGTGTGACCGAAGCTAAGCCCTGTGGTGATACCAATAGCGAGTATTTCGGGATAAATTTATTCCAATGCTCATTGATCATGACTATGCCATCAAAGATATCAACAGAAAGATTCTAAAGGATCAAACTTTAAACTGACAAACTGACAGTCGGCGATTTTATAAAATAAGAGCATCGCATGTGATGAACTAGCGATAGGAAATCAACAATTCCTTAATACTAAATACTCTCTATATGTGTTTTTGATAATGGAAGCCAGTCCTTTGTGTGCGAGGCAGCAAACAACAAATCATATGCACACAGCAGCTGCGCCTTTCCACATCCCACAGCGCTTTTTTAGCTAAGAGATCTTCTATTAAATAGTACTAGGAGGGTTTCTTTCAAATTCTGCCTCATCTTCATCTTCTCCTGTATCAAATTATACTAGTCGACCATCAAGCCGTATTCGAATTCTCACCTGTTGTAGTACTCTTGAACCCTACTCTTCACTGTCAATATGTCTGCCTAACTCATTTTCACCGCCTTTACTTCGTCGATGTGCCTTTGACCATTGCCAAGCTTGTGGTAGCCCAGTCAGTAGGGTGGGTAGTGCTCCATTCATGTTAAAACGGTTGTTATGGTGCTGGGTTCCGGAAGTGACCCCTAAGTCTCAGGATAAGGGACGGCGCTCAAACTGGCTCTATTCAAAATTTTCGCCGGTCTCCACCGCCAGCAAAAAAACAGAGTTTAGGTATGTATAGGTGGCAAAAAACATACAACAGCGAGGATTCCCCGGTCGTCACCGACCCGAGTACTAATTCACCGCTTCTCAGCTTGACTATGGGAGAGCGGACGGGGTTTCCACTATATCCCTTGAGGTATGATAAATAGTGGGTCTTGGGTATAGCTTCCTATTGGATGCCTTGCCACCAATCGTAACTCAGCTGCCCCGCATCAGCATCTCCTGCTCAACCAGGCTGAACCTCTTTGCCATCCAACTCCTTTTCTCTTTCTTCCCATTCTTGCCTACTTGTACTAGTTCTTGATTCCAAAAACAAGAGGAACAAGTTCTTATACTTTACGATAACCGAACCGAACCGACCTACCGACCGAGTGGCTATATCTGGCTTCTGCTAAAACCTAACCAATATCTACACCCCGTTGGATCACTTTCAGTCAGCCTAAAGCAAATATGTTAAAGCCCAATGACTATACTGTCGGCTGGATCTGTGCCATAACCACCGAGTATGTGGCAGCAATAGCCTTTCTCGACGAAGAGCAAGATCGGCCTGAATACGTATCTCCGGAGGATAATAATATATATACATTAGGGAAAATCGGAAAACACAATGTTGCTATTGCTTCCTTGCCACACGGGGAGTATGGCGTAGATACAGCTGCAGTTGTTGCAAGAGATATGCTACACACCTTCCCCAATATCAGGATTGGCCTAATGGTTGGCATCGGTGGTGGTGCTCCAAGTTCGAAGCATGATATTTGCCTAGGAGATGTTGTTGTTGGTATACTGTGCAATGGACATGGTGGTATATTCCAGTATGACTTTGGCAAAAACAGCCAGGGCTAGCATTTCCAAACCACTAGGTTCCTAGACCAGTCTCCCCTACTCTTATGAAATGCCGTGGGTTATCTTAAGGCCCATTACGAGATAAGGGGTTATCAGTTTCAAGAGACAATTCGTGGAGTTCTCCAAAAGATGCCTAAGCTCCGCAAAAAATATCAATAACCAGATCTAAGCCACGATCGACTTTATTATAGTCATATTATTCACCCTTTGGATGATAATTTGTCTTGCAAGGAGATATGTAGTAATGATGAATTGAAGTTGAAAATATGAATATAGCGTGATAAGGACCACGATGATCCAGCAATTTATTATGGCTTAATTGCATTAGGCAATAGTCTAATGAAGAATGCGCTGTATCGAGATCAACTTGTATCCGAAAAAAATATTTTATGTTTTGAAATGGAAGTAGTTGGTCTGATGAACCACTTTCCATGTCTTATTATTTGTGGTATATGCGATTACTTAGACTTTCATAAGAATGATATTTGGCAGGGCTATGCAGTACTTATAGCTACTGCCTATGCTAAGGATCTTTTATTTTAAATTCCTTTAAATAAGATAGAGGCTGAGAAGAAAATTATTGAGATTATTTCTGGTTAGTTTAGTAGAGTCTTAATAATATTTCCCCTCTAATTCTTTTATCTATAGTAGAAATTACAAAGATTAACAAAAATATTGATAATATTACCTATAAGCAACGCAACTAAGAAGATCTCGATATACTTAATTGGATTATTCCAATAAACTATGGCCCCTAGCAAAGTGATATTTTTGACCAAAGGCAAGAAGGAACCGGACAGTGGCTTCTCGATTCCGATATCTTCCAGAACTGGCTTAATGGCAAAAACCGGACCTTATTTTGTCTAGGTATTCCAGGTGCTGGCAAGACAGTTTTAACCTCAATTATAATCAATAACCTTTAGTTAAGATTTAAAGATGACTCAAATGTAGGAATCGCATACATTTACTTTAACTATAAGCGACAAGATGAGCAAACAATCAAAGCGTTATTAGTAAGTTTATTAAAGCAACTTGCTAAATCTAAGTTACCCTTACCAAAAGAAGTTCAAGATCTCTATAATCAACATAAAGTCGAATAGACATGGCCATCCGTGGATGACTTTGCAAATGCCCTCTACTCCTTAGCAACTTTATACTCAAAAGTCTTTATTGTCCTTGATGCTCTAGATGAATGTCAAAGTGAAGTTTGTATGAGATTTTTATCATACATTCTTCAAATTCAAATTAAAGTTGGAGCATATATTTTTGCTACTTCAAGATTTATTCCAAATATTGAAGATCAATTTAAAGAAGGATATATCCAAGAGATTCGTGCAAGTATTGAAGATATAGGCATATATATATCTTCTTATATAAATAGGCTACCATGCTTTATTAAAAAAAACTTAGAGCTTCAAGAAGATATTAAAGCCGGGATTTCGAAAGCTGTTGATGGAATGTATGTTTATAGGAAAAAGAAATACACTAAATACTAATACTTTAATAGGTTTCTTCTGGCATGGATTTACGTTGAATCTCTTGATGATAAATTAACACCAAATGAGATTAGAGATATACTAGCAAAACTTAAGAAACAAAGTCCAGAATCAACCGAAGCTCAGAAAATACAAGTGCTTAATAATGCCTACGATTAAGCTATAGAAAGAATCGATGGCCAAAAAGCAGGACTAAAGATGCTTGCAAAATGCATTTTATTATGGATTACCTATGCAAAGAGACTACTTACTCTGGCTGAACTTGAATATGCATTAGCAGTTTAGGTTAAAAAGTCTATATTTGATAATGATGACCGAGTGCAGATTAAAGATAGAAGCAATATATGTGCTGGCCTTATTACTATTGATAATAAAAGCAATATTATCCGGTTGGCCCACTACATAATACAGGAATACTTCCAATAAAAGAATAAGGAATGGTTCTCAGAACCCCAATCAGAAATTGGAAAGCTCTGCATTACCTACCTTTCATATGACTTATTTGGAAACGGACCATGCCATAATGATGAAGATTTCGAAGCCTGCTTAGAGCTCTATCCGTTTTATGATTATGCCTCAAAACACTGGGGCCACCATGTGCGTGAATCATCCAGATTATGGGATGGAGTAATAGAGTTGCTACAAGACACACCTAAAGTAAAGTCATTATGCCAAGCATTAACAGTTAGGAAGAAGTGGTGGACAGGATATAGCAAAGATTTTACAGTAATGACAGGACTACATTTAGCAAGCTGGTTTGGAATAGTGGAAGCAACAAAGTATTTACTTACTAAGGACGCCAATACCGAGGCGGCTGATCGCTATGACCGGACACCGCTACACATAGCAGCCGCGGGCGGCCATGAAGCTGTAGCTGCGCTACTAGTCGA
>PGGA01000007.1:197616-235544 GCA_004380915.1 Calonectria pseudonaviculata
CATTTTACAGCTAAACTAACCACTTTTCTAGTAATCTAATGTCTATATAATATCAAATGCCATTTTCCCCCAATGCTAAAATTACCGATATTATGTGAAGCTATTCGTAACTTGCTTACAAGTCAATGACTTCAATATAATTGTAAATTTCCTCATTATCCTTTTCCAACCGGTATTACAAGCCCTCCAGCTCCTGTATTAGCTGCTCTATCTCATCAAAGTTGGTTCCATTGTCATTCCATTTATCGTTATTATTATCTAATGTATCCATATTATCATCATCGTCATCATCGCAAATATCTTCAAGTTAGGCTTGGATCCATTGATATAACCTCGGTATTACGGTTCCGGGTTCATATGAATCGCTTGCATCGAGGCGTTGAAGCCCTAGTGTTGCAGATGATATCCTGGTCGTCCTTATCGCTGCTGGGGCTGATGAGGGCGGTAACCGTGATGCTGGCGAGGGCGAAAGTCTGGTGTTTTCACCAAATACAGTTGTCTCAGCCCGCTCAAAGGCCTCAATCCTCTCGAATAAAACGGGGTTGTGTCTTGAGCTGTTGATGCTGGTGCTTTTCTTGAGCCTGAGACTCCCTTTTGGCCGGCCTTTTCCGCTGATAACTAGAGGATTGAGAGGACCCTTTGAAGTAGATGTGTCTGTTCGAGCTGATGCCTTATTTCAATGTTAAAAAGGATTAACCTTATGAGGCTGAATTGGCTCATTGGCTTTTAACTTCCTTCAAATAATATAATATAATATTTTAAAGAAAATAGTTATAGGTCATGACCTTGAATTCCATGAGGATATTATATCGTCTTCGAACCTCGCGAGGACTCTTTTTTGGTGTTCTAGCACTGCGGCGTGGTAGATAGGGTCGTGGTTGTGGTCAGGAAGTTTTTTTCCCAGCAGATGAGTTGATGACCCAACGCCGGTCCGGCCGCCGCTGCAACACTAAGCGATACGGGAATCCTGAAATTTGTGTGCGGCCCTTATGCCTCTTCGAGGGATGCGTTTGGTGTTGTGTGTTGATAGGAGGGCGGCCTCGGGCGCAGCGGAGCACGATACGCGATGGGTCGGCGGTAAAGGGTCGTTTTCGGTGTATCACAAAGTGGGCTTTTTCTTCTTTGGCGATGACCTCAACCATCTGGAATGCCTCCCCATATGAGGGGAAATGCAGGTTAAAGAGGGCTTCAATTATCACCAAAAACCTCAATAGTTGTTGTTACTGTGTACGGTCATGGAACGCGGGGGGGGCAAGTCGCTGTCTTGGTTTGCCTAGTAAATTGTGTGTGAGCGCCGACATCGGCTGTCACGAGCCCACTAAAGACCCTCAGCCACAATGAGGATGCTCATTACACAAAGTGGGATGCCAATTACGGAATTCCTAAAAAAAAAGCATAACATACATCATATCTCAGGACCTATTATTATAACTTGAGTCGTGATACATTATGACCATATTACCAAATCCATCCAATCACCTTACTAATCCAACACGGGAGAATGCCGTAACATCAGCTGACCAGTTGACTGTTCGATCGAACTAGCTAAAGGGGAAGCATCCTTTTTCCCCTCTTTTTAACCCCGTCTCTTCTATAAAAATCCCTTCCGGCCCTGCCGGGCCGGGCAGTCAGTCAGACCTAGAACAGTTAATCAGGCCTACATGTAAGGATGCGCGTACGGCGGTTTGTCCCTGACCGTACGGCGTGCCTTATAAACTGATGTGAGGTGTAAGTCCCGCACAATGTGCGAGAATTGGTTGATCTTTTGGTATATTGGATTAGATAACACACCTCTTATCTTCTTACAGAAGGATGGTCAATACCGCAATCGGCCTTAAAACACCATCCCCTCCAATGTGCAGGGGAAGCAGTAAGGTACCACGCTAGCTTTTAGGCCAATAACGACAGCTAAATATAGCTAGTACTTCAATTCCTACCTAATCTAACATGTAATAGAAGTCTTGAAAACTTTGCTGTGTACAAATTGCAACATTGCATTACTTACAGCCCGACTGGATCCTCGTCAGCTTCCGCACTCGGGCCCGTTAGTTGAGGCTATTCTGACCGGTATTTCTCACGGCTGCAGCCGACAGGACTAAAGGCTTGAAGGAGCTCACCAACAATGTGGTCACACCAGGCGCTTTGGTCTGTATACGACCTCCAGCTAACAGGCCCTCACCGCTGTAGAATGTAGCTATTGATAAGGGCAACGTTTATCAAAAATGACCAAGCTAGGGCCCTCCAAGCCCCCTTGTAAATGTGGTGTTTAAAGCCGATCTCGGCTCGGAGCTGGTCACCGATATCTACTGAATTCATCTCATTGTTGTAGTCAGCTGCAACAGATGGGACCTAGACCTCTTTAATGGGCTTGGTACCAAAAGAATGCTTGATTTGCCGTGCTTATGGCTGTGTTGTTATCGGCAGCCCGCGGATCTATTGTTCAAATTCCATTCTAGTATAAACCTTTGTAAGCAATAGCATAAGGGCATCATCCTTTTACTCGATTTAGTTCAATTCATTAAGAGATAGACAGGTCGGCTAGGAAACACAAGTGAAAGCTTTTATAAGAAAGATTAAGTAGCCCATTAGATATAGGAGCAGCCTATAATATACCTTAGTCATACAGCAGTTACCCCTGTTGGTTGTCTGCCTTCATCTCCGCTAGCTTTTTGTAAATACTATAGTTAGTACAGCATCCGCTCGGCTAAGCAGGATACCAGTTGCCTGAATTTTTCTATTGATATATCGATGCGCGGCCTCAGTTGTTGGAAGGGCATCGCCGCTGTAGATGATGCATCGTTGGTAGGGCATCTTGTTGGAGGGTGTGTGTTGGAGGGTGCGTTGGAGGGTGCGTTTGATGGTGTATTTGATGGTGTGTTTGATGGTGTGTTTGATGTCTTCCTGGCTTGAAGAAAAGCCGCCTTTTTATTGTGTGTCATTTCTGTCAAGATTTTCATCTTGCATTGCCTTTAGGCTTCAAAGTTGACTGTTGGTGCGAGGGCAAACGCACCGCAGGATTTGAAACTCTATATATGGGCTTGGTCTGCTGCTCCTTGGTCTCGCGACCTTGATGGGCCGTTCCTTTCCTTAGAGGAACCGATCATTATATGAAATTATCTATATAGTTAGTACAGCAGATCCCTATTGCCCCAACTAGCCGGTTTTAAATGATGGCAAATAATGTAAGTAATAAGAAAAGATTATTTAGAAAGATATAGTATATAGACTAGGACAGTAGACTTACTAGGGTAAGAACCATACTTGATTAGATTAAATGAAGCTAGCTGCCCTTAAAAGATATTGCTTGTCAGCGCGCCCATAGGTCCGAATGTTGCTACCGGGGCTTGAAACAACCAGCAAAGGAAATAGCCAGCTTGTGCAATGACTTGAACCTTGAAGCTCTTGGGGGTCGATTTTGAAGGGATAACAACTGTCTCTTTTGATCTCTCTGTAAAGCGTTGGATGACCTTGGCTATAGCAATATTCGTGCCTGGTGTGTAGACGGTTGTTGAACAACTTGAGACCATTCATTGACCTTCTTGAAGTTCTTAGTTATGCCCTCTTCTTGGCCGTAGGTTTCTTTATTTTATATTCTAATACATTAGTGAAGGATGTGTAATCGATCAAAAGTCATATATTTCACTCTTGGATAAGGCAGCTGGTGACTTCTGGGCTCGGGGGTTGTCCAGTATGACTGCATCTTCTTTTTTATCTTTGTATTGGTTGTTCCTCTATGAAGAAAAAACGGGTCTAGCCGAGCTTTTACCGGCGCCTTCGGTTCGACTTAGCCAATATGTAGTTACTGTATTCAATTTGATATCGTCATTTGCATCCTGCCTTCGCATTCAACACACCTCACGCAGCCGCTTGATGTTGGAGTCTTTCAACCCCTGAAGAACGCGCATCAAAAGGAATTACGGAAATCAATTCGAGAGGGAAACCTAGCATTTACACGCATCCAGTTCGCCGCTGCCTTCTTGAAGATCTACAAAGCTGGCTTCACCGCACACAACATCATGTCAGGGTTTGAAGAGACCGGCATCTGGCCCACCGACGAGAAGCCTGTGATCCACCGCATCCTTGCCAAGCAGCGGCAACTGCGGAAGGCAATTCATCCCTCAATTCAAGGGCTGCTGCCTATTGATTCTCGATTTCAAGATGCCCAAGATCAGATTGACCGGCTCTTTCAGAGATACCAACATGCGATGAGCTCCCCTACACTAGAAGCTATCACTAATCTCAGCAACATCGTCTCTAAAGTAGCCCTAATGCACCAAGAACATGAGGCCATTTCAGCAGACCGGCTTCAAAGACTAGATAAGTATAGTAAGCGAAAGCGGCCAGGCCAACGGGTGAGGCCAACTGGTGATTTTATCACTAGCGTGAGCTTTCCTGACATTCAGGCTCAACACCAAGTCTCTGTAGCTGCGGCAGAGGCCAAGGAACAACGTTCATAGCTTCAATCCAGCAGATCTATTATCATCCAAGAGATCAACAGTCTTAAGGCTTGTTGGAGAGAGGCAAATGAGGTACGCAAGGTTGAGAACATCCATTGGCTAACCTGGAACCAGTAGCTCACAGAGACTCATAGCCATGACCGATTTCTTGACCTTGAGACCCAAAGAAAGAAAATTATGATATCCTTAAGCAAGGATCGAAGAAGCCGTTCTCCGAAGCCCAAGAAGAAGCCTACCGTGCCCTAAGACCGATTCTGGCGATGGACCAGACCGCCTGGCCAGAGAGCGATGATTTGGTCCAATTTACAGGCATTGGAACGTTCCAAGATGACGATGATGATGATATTGAGATGGAAGGGCTCGCTGACCTAGGGTATGATGATATTCCTGACCAGGAAACACCACCAGGGATAACTTCATCGTCGCCTTTGGGTGCCGCTGACCCAGGCTCCGACCCGGTTGACGATAACCTCACAACAACACAACTTCCGGCTACAAAAATGAGGGAAAGTGGTTATCAAAGGGTCAAGAAGGCTATAGACCAATTGCGTAGCCAACAGGCATCTCGGCCGGCAAGGAAGAACACAAGGTCAACGAGGTTATAAAAGGCAGCCAATTTCAAGGCCTCGAAGGCAGCGGCCTGATTGAGGCCAAATATGCGATTTCTACTATTTTCATCAAAGTGTTCATTTTCGGCTATTCTACGGCTTTTAAATGAGCCTATTTGCAGCTTCATAACTTAATAAATGGCTGTGTCATGAAGTCTGAAATGCTGGGATCGGAAAAAGGTCGATTTTACAGCGTTAACTCTTGTAGGTCAGATGGACCAAATTATGTGACTGGACCAGATTTTTGTGACCAACCTCGGGACGAGGTTGGCGGGCGGGGACCCACAACGCCTACGGGTACTCCTTAATTTGATGCGCGAAAATGAGCAGGCGCTCATAGCCGCTGAACTAATGCAGCTCGGGCATAATGGAGGGGGTGTATGCCGAGTCGACCCCACTTAGCACCGTTATATTTGGTAGCGTTACTTTTACGGTATGGTCATATGATTAAACGGTGCTGTTTTGACAAAATATACGGATGATAGTCCAAAGAAAAATCTAAAATAATTCAGTATATTATTAAAAAATTCAAATTATAAAATAGGTTTTATTTAATTCTTAGATTTCTTTTCTTTTTGCAATATATGTGAAATTTTCCTTAATTATTTTCCTAATAATTATTTTCTTGCTCTCCTCCCTAAGCGCCGACTAAAATAAGTAAACGCAAGTGCTTCCGGTTGTTGAGGTTTGAACTTCCGATCACGGAAGCTCAAACCTCTATAGCTGGAAGCTTCAAAGCACTATAGAGGAACTTGACGGGATCCCGTATTTTCTAAGAGCTATGGTCGTATGTGAAAGAGTGAGCGGACAAGTCACATTAACAGCGCTAGAATTCAAGAGTAGGTATAGATTAACAATCAACCTTCCTTATGATCCTTCCTTGCTTCATTTAGACTCTGCCTATCGCCTTGTTCGGATTTTATTTGTAAAAAAAATCAACTGTGGGCTCAACCAGGCAGTAGACCTAGGAACACCTTTATAGTAAAACCGTTTTTTTGGATATAACCAGTGGCATTGCAAATGCAGTCCCGTGCCATACAACTAACTTTACTCTTCGAGGCAGAACAACCTTGAGATGCGCTCATGAAAACTTGGATAGAAAACTCGATAGAATGGGCATCTCAAAATACAACCAGGGGTTACAACCGGGGTCATTCTTAAAAGTATAGTAATGTAGCATGCGGTTAACGTTTATCATAAGACCTTTCCAGCCATGCCCATTCTTTAAACCAGGATCTCGGAGTGCAAATAATAGCTCAGACGGATGATGCTGTTACAATACAGTGCTCAATGTGTGAGTATTAGTTGTATACGCCTTATAATGTGACTGTAAAGATAATTATGGAGCAAGTTAATTGTGGTTTATCACTTTGGGGCTAGCAAAGTATAATTGAAAGCGAAAGAGTTTGCTATACTCTATATATTTCTACTCCTTGGTGTTGCTGCCTTGTTGAGCCGTCCCTCTCATGGACACAAAATCACTTTTATACCCTGATAACTATTAGAACCCGCGGCTAGCGGCCGTCGGCGTCGATTCACGCAGATTCCATCTGCTTCATTGTTTATCAATTGCACTATAAGGCACTGGCGGCAAATAGGTCGGCAATGAAGGGCCGAGTCGAAACCCAAACCATCCAAAGGCCAGGAGCGATGAAAGTCCCCAAGTATGCATTCTGTGACCTGCCCTCGTAGTACCTTGGCACTCGGAATAGTAGTATATTGCCGAGCACGGGAACAAGAGATGTGTTAAATGGGTTTGCCATTAAAGAAGCGATCGACATAGCATACTGTTTTCTCGAATCCGAAAAACACAGCTCAACAATATAAATTTTTGGAAAGGGTGAAGACATTGGTAAAGAACAAATACGTCACCGTGTTTTGGGGATTAAGTTTATTGACATCCAAATTATTAGAGTTTCGGCAACCGTAATTTGGAATAGGATTTCAGAGACGATGGCTCAGTTTTACAGGCACAACAACGACGATTGAATAGCTTTAAATGGAATCAATTGAAGATAGGTTTCAGTAAGCAAATAGAACAGCTCTGCACCAGTTTGCTAATTGGTTCGCTTGACTGATATCCATTAACACGAAGGTCTTTCCACGGCCGGCTACTTGGAATTGCCCAGCACAACACCAAATCTCGGCAGCCGAGTTACCGAAAGGTAAGCCGCGTAGATCTTGAAATTTCCATTCAAAAATAACCTGGAACCTGTAAATGACGAGCCAAAAAGCAGCCGACTCTTACGATGGCGCCCCTATCCTACCACTTGTGATGCTCCATTTTGCGGCTTGACTTACCCTTTTTCGGGTGATCCGACAGATCCCAGACTGGAGCCAACCTTGAATGATGAAAGTAGCAAGTAAATCGTGATAAGATCAGGATCTTAGGTAGAGAGCGAGCTTAGAAATTAGGCTGTGCTCGTACCCTTGGTCTTGGCTGCAAAGCTGGTTTCGGTCTCGGTCTCGCATTGGCCTGTGGTTGGTTGTGGATTAATTACGTCTGGGCCCGTGGCACGCCACCATACCCCAAACTTGTCATCGGCCGTGATCAAGACCCCGTCGGGGTAGCATGTTCATACCCGCTGTTAACAGTTATATATTAAATCCGAGAGATTCGATGGGTTTAAAACTCCAGTCCAGCCACAGTCAAGTTGTGGGAATTCACCGTCGACATTCGCAATCAACTGTCAAGAAAACGAAAGATTCAGACGACACCGGATTTAGACACAACGAACAATACACTCGACTTCGCGGACGAATATTTCACCATGCAAGCAGACGAAGCTCAGGCGAGCAAAGTCGCCGACTCACCCTCTGAAACGCACACTGAAACCGACAGCCTCTTCAAGGTAGGGTGGGAAGAGCCAGCCAACGAAGATCCAGACAACCCAATGAGCTGGTCTACCTCCCAAAAATGGAGTATCATTGGTATCCTGTCGCTTATGACATTTATAACGTAGGCTAGCCCCCTGATGGAGCCGACTCGGTGCTGAACATGACAGTCCCTTGGCATCATCAATGATGGCACCAGGAGTGCCCCTGATTATGGAAGAATTCAACTCAAACAATGATGAAGTCTCAACATTTGTGGTTTCTGTTTTTGTGCTTGGATTTGCATTTGGTCCTCTGTTGATGGCACCTCTCAGCGAGATCTATGGGCGAACACCGGTTTATCATGTCTGCAATACCCTTTTTGTTATCTTCACAGTCTGTTGCGGTGTTTCGCAAAACGTGGCCATGCTTATGGTCTTTCGATTCGTGTCCGGATTTGTAGGCGTCGCTGTGGTAACCTGTGGAAGTGGTACCATCGCCGATATGGTCCCTCCCGAGAAGCGAGGAGCGGCAATGTCAATTTGGTCAGCAGGGCCCTTGTTGGGCCCGGTGATCGGGCCCGTTTGTGCAGGGTTCTTGGTTGAGGCTAAAGGGTGGAGATGGGTGTTTTGGATAATCACGATTGTGGTGAGTACAGATAGTGTCCCCCCCCCTTCTGTTCTGTTGGTAGGAATGTGTCTAACAATGTGCATTAGTCTGGTGCCACAGCTTTGGCGTCCTTCTTTTTGCTTCGAGAGACCTATGCCCCGATTCTACTAGAGCGAAAGGCAGCCAAGATTAGGGCTAAGACTGGAAACGAGAATTATCAATCTAGCATGAAGCAGGAAGGAACCCCAAAGGAGCTTTTCATCATCGGCATTCTCCGACCGGCCCGCATGTTCATCTTCTCCCCTATCGTCATGATGATTTGCATTTATATTGCAACCCTCTATGGTCTGCTTTACTTGCTTTTCACAACATTCACTTTTGTGTACAAGCAAACCTACGGTTTCAACTCCGTGGGGGCAGGTCTGTCGTTCATTGCTGGAGGTGTCGGTAACTTTTTTGGTCTATTCGTTGTTGGCTACCTGTCCGACAAGTTCATCCGGGATGCCAAAGCCGCTGGTCAGCAGCCCACGCCTGAACAGAGACTAGACCTGCGGCTTACGGTTCCATTTGCCTTGACCCTCCCCGTGGGGTTGATCATGTATGGGTGGACGGCCGACAAGCGATTGCACTGGATCTTGCCAATGATTGGCACTGGAATTATGGGGTTCGGAATGATTGGAATCATGATGGTCAGCCAGACGTACTTGGTGGACAGCTTCACACTGCACGCGGCCTCTGTGACCGCCGCCAGTGCCGTGTTGCGCAGTCTTCTCGGGGCTCTGCTTCCGTTGGGTGGCCTGAAGCTCTACGATGCTTTGGGCCTCGGTTGGGGTAACACCTTGCTTGGGCTGATTGCATTAGCGCTTGCGCCAGTTCCTTGGCTGCTGAACCGGTTTGGAAAGAGGATACGAACCAGCGCCAAGTTCCGAAAGGAGTTCTGAAATGCTTGGAAGTTTAAAACGGCCTTTTCTCTTGATCCAACATGTTCAATTAGCGGTGTTATTTGGATGAGCGTGCAGAAATATAGACGGATCGGGCATCATAGTGCAGCATGGTAGAAAAGATAGATTGACAGATTTAGCAATACATTTAATGGCTTGAAGATGTCTTTTATGTTGCCTCGAAGCTGTTGGTGGCCAATATTGGATGCAATGATATAGATGCGATAGCATGTTTGGTTTCACGAAGACGCAATTAACTTTCATTATACTCATGCTATATCCCAGCATACTTTATTTATTCGGCTGCAACATTCTTAGTGTGCCGTGTTGCCGAAATCTATTCCCATCACGTGGAGCAGGCGATGGGGCTCAGGTTTTGGATGCAACGAAGTCTTACATTACTGGTGCTCTTTGTCTGGTCGTTTGTCGTCATTTTCCGGCACCGCCACCAGCGTTTCCGATGCCTGGTGCAGAATGAGTGGTTGTGTGCTTTCGCGTTCGGTTTCGTAAATGTTGGTGTTGTATCAGCAAGGAAACAAGTTGGGGTAAACCAGATGTCCAGCCAGGCATGTCCCGCTGAAGTGCCAGTTAACTAGCCGTTGAGCAAGAACACTGGGACCTGCGGATATCCCGAACGGTTGTGGGGAGCGGGCGCCGTTGGGGGATCGTGATTTATCTTGTTCCCCGCAGAAAAAGACAATTTCTATTAATTGACCCAGGACCAAAGAATTGACAAATGAGTGCATGGCTTCGCCCTGTCGATCATGTCAAGGGGGCTAGCCTGATGCCATTGAATTTGTGACGGAACCTTGTCGCGATGTCGATTGCCCAGTAAGGCTAACTCCCGGCACGCGCTAGCCAGCTGTGCCTCTCGTTAGCCCATTTCGGTCTCGGTTTCGCTGTCGGTACCGGCCCCTTTAATTGGCTGTGAACGCGTTATACATTGGTTAACGTCTCTGTTTCTAGAATGTCGATGCCTTCGATTGGGCATGGAATCAAACTGTAATCGAGTTTTAGCATGTGGGTGATGTCACGGAAGATCTAAGCAGAGGTCGGCGATGAGACCCAGCCATGCGATTGCGAAAATGGAAGCTGGAGCTCCCAGGTGCTCCGTCCGGGCAATGATGAATGCCCCCTTCTCAGTTAGGTGTGTCTCCTAAGTCTTCTTCGTGTGGGACGGTGCGTGTGCGGGACTCGCCAGCAGACCATGGCTGTGGCGGTTGATTCGGCACGTAAAGTGCCGCTGGCGAGTAGGGGTATCCTGATACTATTATTGTCATATCCACGGAAACCTTAACATGAGGATTGATGGCCTTGTCTGCCACATGATTTTGCAATTGAATCTTCTATATAATTACAATCGACCGAGCTGCAATACTCTCGATTCCATTCATCATCATCATCAACACAACATCGAGTCGGCTACCACTTCGACAACCAGTTCTCGGCCGCAAATCACAACCACAACTCGACCATGGTTACCGACAACCTCCCATCAGCAGCGACGGTCAATCTGGCCTATGCATCTTGTGTCATCTTCGCACTCTTGATGATACCTACCGTCTTCATCACGTGGAAGCATGGAAAGCCTGGAATGATTTGCTGGCCGATTTTTCTGTCATACTTTCCAATTCGAATTATGGCCGATGTCTACACCATTATCCGCAAGAACAAGCCCGAGGAGGCGAACACGGTCACCATGATGACAAACGCTGGATGCACTGCTTGTTTGAGTCTGGCGATTATCGGCATGGTCTATGAAGCGTAAGCGGTACTCTGAGCTCAAAAGGCCATTGCAACTAACAAACTATTCTCTAGTCTATGCCTGGTACCCTCTCCGGGAAGACGCTGGGGCAGGAAGATTATCCTTGGTGCAACCCATCTTATCAACACTGCTGGTATTGGTATGGCCGCCTACGCCGGAAAGCCCGACGACGAAGCTACCGGAGGAGTCAAGAGCGATACCTTCAACAAGATCGGAAACATCATGATCACCGGTGCCATGGCCTTTGTTCTGTTCTGGCTGTGGCCAGCTGGAAAGCGCGTCTTGACTGCCCGCCAGGACACCAACTACAAGGCCGCCAAGATGCTGATCATCACCGCCGGTCCCGCCTGTGTGTTCCAGTTGATCCGACTCACCTACGGCTTGACATATGCCTTCAACCGTATTGCTAGCCTGGACCCAACCACGGGAAGCTTTGCCACCAAATTCATCCTGGTATTTGGAGCTCAGCTGGTCATTGTATTGGTTATCCTGTTTGGTGGATGGTACAGCAAGGGAGTTCGACCCCAGCCCCACGTGCGGGTTCGGGGCGACCCCCTCGAAATGTCTGCTTCCACTAGTCTGGTTTGATTGCGGACACTCTTTTCCGACCAACGCTAGATTTCCAAGCCGGGCACCGCATTAGAACGGATACGGAATGTCGAGAGAAGTCTTCAAAGTATACCTCAGTCACATTCACCAGTCCATCACGCCACTCTACTGTCTTGCATAGGAAGTTTATGGCAAAACATATGCACTAGACAATGAGACATTGGGATTTTCTAAACGGCTTAGAGACTTTCTTTTTGCAATTTTTAATGAAAGGCCTTTTTGGGGTGAAGTCTTTCACCTGTACACACTTGTATAGTTTATCAGTTTTGTATTTCCTTTTTCTATCTAGACATGTCGATCAATTTCTGTTTGTGGTTTATTCAAACAAGCTGTATTGTTAGCAAAATGCCTGGCACTGCATGCCCTTGTTCAACGCCAACTTGACATCATATCATGGGACCGCGTAAATTGCTACAAGAGAACTTGTAACTTGTAAGTTTAACTATGCATTTGAAATACCATGCATGCACGTGGAAACTCAAATCTGGCATAAAGGTTTAAAGTTTAATCGAGGACAAGGCCCAGAGAGGATTAGCCTCTGCATCGGAATCTTCAACATTATCCACCATGCCCAACTGATGTCATATCAACCGCTGTACAATTTAATCAACGAATTAAACCTTTCCACAGTAAGATTCATGCATCGGCGCTATCGATTCTCTTCTCGGGGTGGCCCTGGGGCAGGACATCGGCGAGGGTCTCGTCCGTGCCTTTCAAATCATCTTCGGTCGACACGTGGTCACGGATCTTCAGGAGAATGACAGGGGCTGCAAATAGAAGGGAAACCGACAAGAGAGCCCAGTTGCTAATGAATTCTGCCCTGTAAGACAGTTTTCGGGCGTCAAGGTTGTTGACAACAGCAGCACCCGCAGACTGGATGCCTTTGTAAAAGCCGACGTAATTTGCAGAGCGGCGACCAGAGTTGGAAAGGGCACCCATGAACCTACATCTGTCAGCAATGTGCGAGAGAGGATATTGTAGGCGAACCTACCAATAGACAGTTGCTTGCCAAGCGGCATCATAGAAACCGTAAAACATGTACAGGAACATGGGACCAGCGTAGCCTGAGTGTCCCCAGTCGAATGGCACAAAACCCGAGTCTATGGCAACAGTTTCACGAGTGTATGTCTTCTCAAACGCATATCCACCTCCCCAAATGGCAAAGGTAAGGACAAATAGGACACCGAGGGCAATCTTGGCTCGGACAGTGCGGCGAACGCGCTCGATATCCAGAAGGTACCCCCAGATACCGGCCGCGATAATCTGAGACAGCCAGTATAGAAGACTGTTTAGGGCCTTGGTTCGGGTGTTGAAATAGGCACCGTTTACGGAATTCTGCTGGTAGACGTAGAACCAATTGGAGGAGAAGAACATGGGGAAGAGGAGAACGACAAAGGGCTCGAATTTCAAGGTTTCCCAAAGTCCGATCAGTTCACTCTGCCAGGTTGGGTTTTTCATCAAAATCACACGGGAGCCATCGTTTCGGACAATATCGCCGGCATTGCATAGGGTCAGTGCGAGAATGGCGCCGAAGAACATGAGAACGATGAAGCCGATGTAGGTGCCGTCGCTGACTGTCTTGTTCTCCTTGATGTTGATGTTTTCACCGAGAGGGATCTAGGTAGGTGGTTAGACAGTTGCGAACAGAGTGGAGCCAAGCCAATGGCGAAAGCGAATGGGCCGAAATTGGCCTAAAGAGGGAAAAGAACAGAGAAGAGAGCAGCAGAAATACGCCAATGCTGGGCAGCGGGTGGGGTGACTCACGAGACTGCCGATCACAGCACCCATGTTGAAAATCCCCCAGAACCAGGCAAAGTACTGCCCCTTCTGGTTCTCATGCGGATACGAGATCATGATGGTGCCCTGGGCCGTCCAGAGCAGGGCGGCGCAGATACCGAGAAACACGCCGGCGAAAATGTTGAAGCCCGGAACGTGCTTGTGGACGGATACTAGCAAGCTAATTGCGTAGATGCCATACCCAATGCCTCCAAATGCGAGCGTCCACTTGACTCCCAGCCGGTTCACAAAGGTGCCACCAAACAAGCCAACGACGGCAAACGTACTGTACAAGGCCGTGTTCTGTCCGGTCAGCAAGAGGGCCCAATTGCGAGCCGGGGCCACAGGCATTGTCTCCTCACCATGTTATCAGCCAGAGTGGGGTCAGTCTTTCCGCCGCCTCCCAGGCCGCCCAGCGCGTTGAACATGCCGGGGCACATGAAGCACACAAAGGCCACCATGCCCAGCTGGATCTTGGGCGACGCGTACCAGGGGAGCAGGCGGCCGAAGAAGCTGTACTGCTTGTACATCCACCCGCGGGGGAGATCGGCCGTGTCGGTGGGCTCCGCATCGTCGTGGGGCGTGTTTTGCACCTCCGCCGCGAGCTTGGCGCTCGGGACAGCATCGGCCGGGGCGGGGTCGTTTGTCGCCATGGTCGGAGAATTGAAGCGTGTTGTCGTGAGGATTGAGTCTGCAAGGTCTCGACTCTCAACTGAGCATCCCAGGCTTGGAGGAGAGGTCCGGGTATAAAAGTGAAAGCTTCGAGGCCAAAATAGCAACGAGGTTGTATGCATGCAGCCTTTTAGTATCATGTGTGTCTGGCATCTCTGGCTAAAAAATAAATAAAACACACACACACACACACACATCGGGCTTATCCCCGCGTCGACCAGATACGAACAGGGCTGACGGTATCAGCCACCAGACAAGGCCAAGTGCCGTCTACAGGCTCTCAAGGGCTCTCACAGGCTCCCGGGCGCCGGGCTTGCTTATGTGACGTTACATGGGAATGTGGGAGGGTGGCCATGCGGGGGGGAGAGGCGCCAAAGGCCGACAAATCACTTTGGGCAAAGTGCTGATGCGTTTCGGTCCTTCTTCCAAGGGCTGAGGTCGCTGAGCCTCTCGCTCGCCCTCCCTCACTGAACGACGATCTGTAGCATCGCGAAAAAGGGCTGCCGGCGTGATTGGCGACATGTAACCATTGATCGATTGAGAGGCTGTCCAGAGCAATATTCTGTGACAAGCCATCGGGACATGCGCACCGCAAGGAACGTTATCTCACCACTCGTCACCTGCTGCATGAGCAACCCTCTCACGTGAGCCATCCACGTACATGGTAGTATTTGAGACACGCCACTGTCATGCTGATTGACCAGGAGCAGTCCCGTATCTAGGTAGCTATCTGCCTGCTCTATCAAAATGCGAAACGAATATGCAGCACGCTTAATCATCTGACCAGAGCTCATATCAAGCCCTCCAATATTACGCGTTGCTTTCTTTCCTCCTTTCCTCCTATCCTCCCTTCTTTTCCTTTACTTTCCTTTCTCTGCCCCCCAAATCCCAACCTAATCTATCCTCGTAACAACCAGTTTCTTTTTTGGAACACCAACTTGCAGCCATTCCATCTGTACTTTTATTGGCCAAGCCTTTTTCGCTTGCCGTATTTGTCCACGTTAGCATTACCACCCACCACAGCTACAGCGAATGGGCGGGGAATGAAGAAATACCCCATGACTGTCCAGAAAAGATCGGTATCCGGCGCCCGAAGTCCCAATCATATTTCACCCAACTGATTGCAACCTTGTTGAATCAGGTTAGGCCTGCCGCAGTAACACATCAGGCCAGCATTTCGACCAGAGCCGGCCATTTCTATGCAGATTACTTTTCTCTGTGCTCGCATTTCAGTTACTCCATCCAATAACCATGTATCCAAATACATAAGTATGATGGTTTTGCCATTTTGTCAACTTGGATGTGTCTATTTCGTATATCTGCACCATTGGACAAATCGAATAGCCCATTTCGCGGATTGAAAACTATCAACAGCCACGTTTTTGAAGCATGGCCTAGAATTTCATTTTCTTGGTCGGAGTCGATCATATCTTCAACCTGTCCGACTATTCCCAGGTGCAATATTCATGTAACAATCAGAATTCATATCTGATAAGCATTCCCCCCTCCTCCTTGAAACAGACGTTCTAAAAGTCGGATATCGCCAAGAAATGGCCCCATCCCTTTGTAACGTGCCATGAACTTGTTACACAACCACGCTAAATAATTGTACGCGCTACTCAAATTGGAAAAGCAGGCCTCACCAGGCTCATCATTATAGACTTTCATCCACATGTATTCTTGCAGCAGGTCACGAACATCTGCCCACATCCAACCTTGCACCAGCCGAAATGCACCAGCCGAAATACACCCGCACGCCACTTTTCGCGTAGCGATAGTCCATCCTGGTCAAAGAATGCCATCGCGCCCATCATTAACAGCAATAACAGAAGACGTCACATCCTCTGTGAAGAGGCCACAATTACGAGACACAAATGCTAAAATTTATCGGTAGCGAATCTATATCGAATTCGCTAGCTAAACACCTTAAAAGTCGTCTAGATAAAAGCCAATATGGCCAGCCATTCAAAGAAATTCTTGCAGGACACTGGAAATTGTCCCTTCCATCTCCCAGAGTCGATACTGTGCGACCCAAATTTCGGTATGAAGATCAGATTAGCTTATCCCGTACTTAATTCGAGAATCTTTGTCGTTAATTTTCTCTGTTAGGTGTTACAACTCTCAAAAGACAATCGCCATTTTTTGTTTACAAGATCAGTGGTTGACTACCTTGGTTCTGACAATGCAGATCTTTATCTAGGGCATGTATCAATTAAATCATACGGAATGCCAAGAATGTCGGTGCCTGAAAAAAAATTGATTCCTGGCTTGATCATAGATGTAGAGGAAAATCTACACTTCAAAGGCACGAGCAAGTGTCTTCATGCCATCAAGGGCAACCCACCGAGAAAGTACCACCGGTAGTTGCAGGTTGCCGAGGAAGTTATGCAGCCCACGGCGGAGCTGGATTATTTGCCGTAACTCTGCTGCATGCGCCTACATTGCGCCGTGATCATTGGTAATAGCAACCGAGATGCCAAGCGCTATGATGGCAGTTATCGTCTCATCTGTCAGGGAGCATGCAGTGTTGGAGAGACTAATGCTGAGATACGCGATGGCCTTTTTAAGTGAGAATAAAATGAATTCACACGTGCACATTTCAGAATGCTGTTCTCAATCACTGAGCAAACAGCGACGGTTTGCCTTATTACAGGAGGAAATTCCGGGCTAGGGCTAGCGACAATCGCAGCGCTCGCCAAGCACAACCCAAAGAAGCAATATCTTGCGGTACGGTCTGGGGCAAAGGCGGAGGCTGTAGTTTCACTGATTGGAGAGTCTTACTCAGTCGCTGCAATGGCGAATATTGAAATATTAGACTTGGATCTCGCCTCTGTCAAATCTGTCATGGCGGCTGCAGCCCAAGTAAACGACCATGCGGGTCGACTTGACATTCTGCAGCTCAACGGCGAGGTCGGCATGACACACAGGATTGACCTTGAATGAAGATCTACATGAAAAGTCACGGTAGTCCTGAGCTGTACGCAGAATCCATGCTTGCCAACGCCCTGTTCTCATATGAAGGTGCCAAGACGCAGCTGTAGTGCAGTTTTAGTAAGAACGCAGTCAATTATAAGTCGATTGGGAAAATTGGGAAAATTGGGAAAATTGGAAAGATAAGAAAGCTTGCGCGAGATGAAAATCTCTCGGAAAAGTTGTGCGATTGGGCTAAGATGGTGCTCCAGTCACATAACAATACTTGGTAGGAGACAGTATAAGAGCATTTTAAGCAAGCTCATCCCGCTAGTGTCAGATTCGAGGATATATTTATTTATACAGATTGTTTGTCAGGGTTATAAGCAGATTGAAAAAAAAACCACATTGTCGCAGATTATGCCGCATTATAATTGACGAAACTGTGGGTTTGAATGAATGATCAGACCCCAAGAGCAGATTGAGCCCAACATGGCAATGACGTCGAGCTGGGAACAGGTGTCCCTGATCCTTCACAAGCCTTCTCAAATCAACCTCCTCCGCCAATCAGGGAGTTTTCCGCATTTAGGTGCAGATATTCAGTCATTTGACATTCGGCTACGCTCCACCCCGCCACTTTTGAACCTTCAAGTGCGCTTAGCGTCCGCATCCCGTGCCTCATGTTACTCTCATGGCTTTTTTCTTGGTTAATGGGTGAAGAAATGCGCTCAGCCCACTGTCCAATTTCGATTATCCCCAAGTCCGCCTTGTTTCTTATCAATCCAATGGCCAGATTTGAACTTTCAATGTTGCGAGAATGCGATCAAGAGAACATATATTTCGAGGCATATGCATGACCGCATTTGCAATGTAGACAAACTAATTCACGGAATCTAGCCATCATGCATAGTACATCACATTTTCCCGTTCTCTCTTGCCGAATGATTTGTCCACGTCCATGGAGTATGGCATTTCTCCCGGTCAGTCAGCGGAGCTTTGAAGAGGCTAGGCCTCAACAGGAATAGCTCGTCAAATCAAACACGCCCCGTCCTTCGTTCATTGCCCAGCATGGTCAGACAGTTGATTAAGCACCGGTCCTGAAAGTCTATGCAATTTACCATGTCACAGCTTGAACCCCAGCTTAGCAACTCATGAGGCTTAGGGCGGGGTACCGAGGGGAATATGCCGAGGTAAATTGGGCATGACCCATTCCTTGTCTCTCGGCACTTCTTGTCTGTCTGAGGCGCATCGTATTTATGTTTTCATTTCGTATTTGATCTGGATATATATCCTCGTGTACTTTGTTCATCAACTCCCTAACACTCCCAAGATCACCCATCATCACTTCAGTACAAGTCATATATCATCATGGCCAACTAAATCAATCCGTCGTCTCTATGAGAGAAGCGAGACTGACGTTGAAGGGTACACCCGCATCAAGCACATATACATTTCTATGCGTGATGGCGTCAAACTATGTACCGATTTGTTCCTCCCATTTTCTGCATCCAAAGAAGGACAAAAGGTCCCTGTTATTTGCAGTCTTGGGCCATATGGCAAGGATATTCACGCCTCGGAATTTGGATTGCCGAAACACCCATCTATTCGAACATGTATAAGGCTGTTAAGCCGTTGGGGTCGGATGCGCGTTTCGAGTTGCCTGAGCCTCTTATTTGGGTATGTTATTCATGCACTGGTTTCCTGATTACCATTTAAAAAATGCACGAGCCACTTCATGGGATATCATTCTGATGTAACATCCCAGACCAAAGATTACGGATATGCTTTGCTGCGTGTTGATGAGCGTGGAATCGGAGGAGGTGAGGGAAAACTTGATCCATTTGGAATTATGACATCTCAAATTATTCAAGACGACGCTGAAGGGCAGCGTATGCTTTCGATAGAGGCAGCGTTACATGGTGCCTTTTACAATCAAGTAAGCTTACGAAAATCCTAATTTTAGATCTCTGCGACGTCGTTGAATGGGCAGCTGAGCAGATCTGGTCCAATAGCAAAGTAGCATACTCGGTAATCAGCTACTACGGTGTCGTGGGCTACTGGGCCGCGATGCAGAAACCGCCTCATCTGGCATGTGTCATGTCTTACGAGTCTCATTGCAGTCTGTCCCAAGCTGGCCGTCGCAGTGGTATCTACAGCCACAACTTCCAGTCTCATTGGTTTAACAATATTGTCGCGCCGCATCAATTAGGAAGAGCACAGGGCAAATTGTCTGAGGAAGAGCTTGCCGCTAACCGAGTTGATTATCCAGCACTGCTGGCTACTTCCGAATATCCCACCCATCCAAACTGGGACGTTTTCAACAGAGTCCGCCAGCTCTCCAATATTAAGGTTCCCTTTTATTTAGCTGGTAACTGGACCGATCTCGAGCTGCATCTTCCGGGAAATATCCGAGCATATAACGGTATCTCATCCAAGCACCAATGGCTGGAAATGCACACTAGAAATCATCTGGGAGCATTCTATGAATCTATCACAGGCTATGATTCCAGATGCATTGAGAAGCTCTTGATTTCTGTAACTATGGAAGGGATCTATCTAGGTCTCTTATAGCTGCTGTTGCAGCTAGCTGTCGGGGGCCGCGGCCGCCGGCTTGAGGTCATAAGGTTTGATCGTCATGACGATGACGACTTGGCTTTGATGCTCAATTGGCCGGGCCCGGCCGGTCCTGTAGTCAATAGATAGGTAATTCGGGCTCTTGTGTTATTTAGTATGGTGTTTTGGGGCCGACTGCGGCCTTGACAATCTTCCTATTACTTGAATCCTGATACCGGCTATTCCGGGCATCTGACTTATGTAGCAGCCGTCGGCTGAGGCTATTGAGACCACCTGTGAGTTTGACAGAATCCGAGCACATTGCGCAGCAGAGACAGTTTCTCGACTATTTCCTATTTGACAAGACTGACAATGGAATGCTTGATTTCCCGCCTATTCGACCGGTTCAGCGCCACGGTAAGGAGACGTTCTATCATGAGAAAAAGGTAGCGTTCCCTCCACTTAACGCTGAGAGCGTTTCGCTTTATCTCAGCCCCAACAAGACGCTCAGTTTGGTAAAGCCAGTTGAGGCAAGGATTGGATTCGAATATCAGTCACCCCAAAACAATCTGTCATTTTCCTTGGATACCCCATTCACAAAATCATTGGAAATTTTGGGCTCGCCATACTTGGAGCTTGAAGTTAGTACGGCAGCCCAATACTTGGATCTATTTATCTACCTTTGAGCTGTCGGCACTGACAGAAAGCCATTATTCTTCTCAGCAACCATGGTGAGCCAATGGATAGCTTCGTGTGGCGCTATTTCCATCTTTCTCATCGCGATGAGGTTATCGGGGATTTCTGGAAAGAAGGTGTCTTGAGCCAGCCGCCTTTACCGGAATCTGAAGTAACTCTGGTGAAAGTTTATCAGGTGGTTGTGCCACTGTATCCTGCCACCTTCCTTTTCGACAAAGGTTAGAGTCTAGAACTGGATATTGGGTCGAGAAATAGCAATTCGGCGATACCCGCGATGAGGCATGAGGGCGGTGATAGGACTCCTGAGGGATTCTCTGGAACCAACACCATCATTTCCCACGGAAAGTTGGCTCTTCCAAGAGTGCATCGTCCCAGGCCGTAAGTCTACCAAGGATACCAATGGGTAGCGGGATATTCAATCGCTTAAAATGAATTAAGCAAATTCCCCAAAGAAAGTAACCCGCAGCATAACAGAAGAATCGGTCGCTTTGTAAGTGCGCCTTCCGGGTAGAATCTTGCATTTGTCAAATTTCATATAATCTATGAATGGTAAGGTCGCAGCATGTAGAATAGAGCAAAGACTTACCGCTCGTTTGGTTCATAATAACATGGAAATTTACTCAGAGCTAGCTGACTGGTTTCGACCCTGGAAGCGCCTTGGGATTTAATAAAAGGCTATTTCATATGGTGATCACTCATTTACCTACTCATGTATCATGGTTCGACCATGTCTTGAGCATATTTAGCAAACCAAACCTCCATCAGCGGGAATAACACCTCCGGTAATGTAGGATGCTTCATCACTGAGCAGAAAAGTCACAAGGGTTGCCACTTCAGCGGGCTTCCCGAGCCGACCAAGGGCGGCTCCTTGAGTAGGCCCCTGTAGGTACCTAAAATTTTTGCCAGTGGTATAGTGGTATTTTGTGTGTGGCGGTATATACTTGACAATTCTCCTGACCACATGAAGTTCCTCCATTCACTATCGGAGTCAATCACGGAGTATCAGGACTCAAAGGTGGATTAAATGAGCGATTCAAACTCCTAGAGGTCAATGATAAGGGCCAGAATGGCTTCAGGCAGCCCAATTCGAATTCTGTCAGGAAAAACGCCAAATTGTGCTAATAGTACCTAAATTAGGTCAGTCACACCAAAAACCCCTGACCTACATACAATTGATGTGTGTAAGCACTGACAACAATGTATATTTGAAATCCCACAAGTAGGTAGTCACCTTCCTAATTCGAAATGTTATAAACCCCGTTTTGTGTACTCATTAGAACTAGGGAGTAGGATTCAGTGGAATCATTCGGCCTGTCATTGGTCTATGCACTTTGACATGACCCAGTGCAAGGGTTTGTTGAGGAGGCAACTCGTCAAGGCACTGTCATGCTTTCCAAACCTTAATCCAGGGCTAACCCAAATCGCCGCGTTCCCGTCGCTACGACACCCTATACCAGCATTAGCCAATGAAATCTTTATGAGATTGATTCAGCCTGAATGAAGCAGTGAGGGATTTCCCCGCATATCACCCCAAATTATAAACTAAAAATACCATAAATGCACTGATCTGTATGACGATGAACGCTCAAGGGGCAGTAGAATATATCAAGACCAGCCTCTTTTGAGAGAAATACTAAGCGGATTAGCTAGATGCAGTAGAATCCTGTACATAGTTGATGGATAGTTGTAGAGTATGAGCCTATGTAAAGTAAAAATAAACGCTTATGCAGTCATGAAAGCAACAAATACCCACTCAGTAGGGTACAAATACCATTGTTAACACCATGAAAATGATTTAATGCCGCCCAAATTTCCGAAATCAACGAATATGCATCGCCTACCCTTCCTTGCGCCCAGAGTAACTTTTGTACCCTGCTAAAAAAATAAAAATAAAAAAAAAAGAATTCTTTTAGTTTAATCTCGCCCCGTGCCATATGAGACGTTTCACAAGCTCGTTGTTCCCGATTTCTGCTGCCCTGTACAAAGGTGTATAGCCTTCGGAATCCAGAGAGTGAATATCGGCCCCATGGTCCAACAGCATTGTGACCATGAGATCCTGGCCATTCCGTGTAGCATAATGTATCGGAGAGAGGCCTGCATTGTCAATATTGTTGACATTTGCACCATGAAGTATCAATGTCTTTGCAACACTGGTATGCCCGAGAGCCGCAGCGATATGCAAGGGTGTGCCCTTTATAGGCTTGCAGTACTGTAACGAGCAGTCAGCACCCCTTGTTGAACTTTGTGAAGTCGAGCTAAATGTAGTAAATATGGACAAATACTTACTGCAGTAGAAACGCAAACATCACCAACGGGCGATTCTCTCAGGTCATCTTTTCGGGCTGTGATGGCAGGCATTTCCTGGGTCATATCTAAGCTCCAAGAGTCTGTTGAGGTACTCGATCCCAGGCTATTGAGCGTGGCTGGTGAGTAAGGGGCAGATTCATTACCAGGCGTCACACCTGGTAGTGGTGTATTTTTGACGGGTGTGGTTGGATCCAATATGGATATGATCGCTGCCTGGTAGTGGCTACTTTGCGACGGCTCATGTGGAGTTGTTTGTGATGAGTTGAATGCATTGCCGATAACTACATTATATAGGCCCTGTCGTTCTAAAATGAGCCAAAAGAAATCTCAAATAAATTGCTCTGGGGGGAGGATATAAGCACACTTGCTGTAGGTGATGCGACGATTGGCGGCCTGGATGTGAGTGTAGTTGATGGCACATCATCGTTAATTCGTGGGAGCAGCGATGTTTGCTTTTTGTTCCTCTTGCATCCTGATGTTAGCAGGCCAAAGTATTATTCCGCTACAAGCGAGCGTTCGGTGGAGGAAACTGGGAAAACCTACAAAACTGTCGTTTCATGAGACGGCAGTCTCGCAACATCCAGCTGTATCTTTGCTTGCAATGCTCAACAAAGTGACTTTTCATGATGATGGGCATTCATGGAAATCGGCTGCAAATAACTACCCAGTCTTGATGCGGGACCGCACGGCACGGTTTCGACGCTAAACATTTCGGTATCGCCACCAATCCTTCAGTACCGCCAGCCAACTCAAAATCGCCAGATTACATTCGTCACCTCGTCAAAAATCGCGTAAATTCCGGGCCACTCGAACCGCGGAATTAACTTTCACTAGAAAGATAAAGTTATGCTGGAGAACATGGGTGCGGCCCGGCCCCTTGCTCGGGCTGTCAAGAAATTTGAATGCGAGCTGTATGCTAAGCCCAACTAGGACAAAGTCCGCATTAACCAACCCCCAACCGGCAACTTGCATACAAGCCAAGCCACTCTCAATAACGAGTTAGTTTATGTCATATCATGTGAGGTTTTGGGGGCTGTATTATATGCACCATGGTGCTTGGAATGTTCAAGCCACCTGGATGGAAGTAATATTCGCTTTGCCTATGAGATGAGAAATCACTTCCCATTGGGCGAAAGCTATCTCGTTTACAAGAGATTCTGGGATTGAATACACCTGGATTGCCGGTGGATCATCCCTGGTTAAAAATAATATACTGTACAACTTAAATAAACACTTCTGTATTTGTTCAACCATTTCGAGGTGTCTCCGGGGTCTTGATTTCCTTCATGGACAAGTAAAATATTACCAAAGACTGCATAGAGAGGAGAACATAGGCTTGGCGGACATCCATTTCATATAACAACTCTGTCGGAAGCACTCATTGGTCAAAAGAGGGTGCTTCGATACACGTGGTATACCGAACATTCGGAGTCAGGATGGTGCGCACAATCCGGGTAAGGCGGCCCATACAGCTAGCAATATCCCTGTGCCGGGCGGGCCGGTCGAAAGGCTAACCTTTAATAAATGTTACGTCTTGGCCTATGTCCCCGGAATCAGGCAGTGGAGCCTTTTTTTTTTTTCAATACGGAGCAAGGATAGAAGGCACAAGTCATCACAGAGTACCAGCGAACAGATTCCCCATGGGGCAGATGTGAATGCAACTCTATTACACCAATATCCATTTCTAGACTTGCCAGAATACTATACAAGGTAAACACGGACCAGTCGCCCCTAAACAATTAAGGTTGAGCTCAAGGGGTCGCAACGGCGGGCCTCGACTTCAGCTGATCATGCAGACCTATGTCGACATGGCGAGATATGATGGCCTTGAAAGCAGCATGGTCAATTCATGCTTCCCATTTCAAATATTGACGTTCTGTGCCGCATAGTCATGCACGGTGTCGGCTTTCGCTCAGGCTATATCGTGGCCAATCATGACTTGGCCATGTTTCAACAAAACAAGTTGATCTATGAATAAGTATATACTATTGTATGCGGGTTAAGTAATGTTAGCTCCATCCCACTGATCCAGAGTGGTGTTTGAGGCACTGTTGGAAGGCGCTGAAGTCTGGACTCGAGCCCTGAAAACACAACATCATTATGATTGCTTAGATTTAAGTGATTTTAATGATATAATTTCTTTAAAATAAAATCATGATGAAATAAAATAAAACCCCTTAATAATAACTATATATATATTTTTTTTAATTATTTTATGATGATTTTATTTGTACTCTCATCTTATCAATTACTTTACAGTACCCTCTTTTTTGGTACTGTGGTGTGCTGAAAAATGACCAACTTTGCCCCCTGGTCCCTATGGGTCGGAGCTAACATTACTTAACCCACATACCATAGTATATACATGTACACATTTTAACTTGTTTTGTTGAACATTTACCCGCGACTTCTTTAGGTTTACCGTATAAAATTGTGCCTAAGCCAGCTGGGGCAGGTTACACTGGGCTTCGGAGACCTACCTCAAACAGCAACCACTCGCCGTGACGGCATATGCGCAATTATTGCTCGTTTGCAAGACCTGCATTTTGTGACCCTGGCAATTGCGTTTCTCCATGCTCCTTGCGCATAATAAATCGTGCTACATATCTTGTTTAATGGGGAAATCCCGTAGAGCGGTTTTCGGAACCCATGTCTCCAGCATGGATCCTCGTATGTGTGTCGCTTAGTCAATCCCATAAATCACCCACACGGCTAAATCCGATGGCCCCGTTCAAATCCCCTACCGATATATTCTTCATCGGCGATTTCTTCCGTCTTTTTCGATCTTCTTCGATCTTCCGCACTAACTGCGCAATACCGCGCTCCCAGTCCAGGAACACATAAAAACCCTGGGCCCACGTTGAAAATCTGCCGATGCCAACATGGCAGTCCAAAAATCAGTCTACAGTGGGTTTTGGCGAAACTGAATCCCAGATGATTTTTAGAGACTGGCCTGAGACCTGACCACCCTGATTGCTAGGTACTGGGTTCCAAAACCCGTCTCCACGCCGCACGCTCGAACTCATCCGATGCCGCATAATCTCACGATATTCACAATTGTTGTGGAGACCAAGTTGACTCCACTAATCGCGGGAGGCGCGTGCGAGAGGCCAATTGGATATCAGCGCTTGCACGGGAAAAAGCAAAGAAATTACCCACAACAATTGTGAATATCGTGAGATGATACGGTACCGGTACTTCATGGCAAAGCCACTAGTGCTTTGGATCGGCCCGGTGGTGTGGCCCACATTTCTAAACATTCGATCGATCCGGTCTTGTGAACTTAGAAATATTCTACGAGAGATCACAGACCTTCCAAAACGCAGCCTCGATTCTAGTGCTATGCAGGAATACAATCGCCACCATAATCAGATGGCCAGGGCGATAAAGATGGGCTCATCTACTGTTGGCGCCTTCTCGACCATGGTCAGTGATGGTTTTGTTTACATTGTCGCTCTTTTACGATCCTGCCACAAATCCTGCCACAAAACCACGTCCCTGCCTCTTTCTACCTCACCAACCAGTTCTATCTCACATGGCAGTTCAAGGCCATTGGAAATGTCTCTTTGAGGTGGATTTGCGTCCGATTGTCACTTCTACAGTCATGCGGCCTGCTCCATCTCCCCTTTACTACCGCCACGGGATTTTGACATACATCCATCATTTTCTTCCACCTTCTCAAACCAAATAAGTTCATTCAGGCAGTTCTCCAGTTCAAGGCCCATTTTTATTACTCTGTCCTCTTCGACAACGAACTCGGCCTCCAATGAATCATCACCGCCCTCCCAGAAATCGCTCAAATGAGCAACAAACTTGGCCGGACCAAGGCGCTCAAAGGTCAATGTGAATGCCATTGACCGGTCTGTAGCGTCAATGAACAATTTTCCATCCTTCGTCTGCACCTTCATCTCTCGATATCCCGGATGCCAATAGCTTCCGATATAAGCTTGTATTGGGAGTCCATTCATTTTCTCAGAGTCGGAAGATGATATTTCTTGTTGTTTTTCATCGTCTCCACCACTGCATGTATCATTTTTCTCTCCATCCTCTCCATTTCCCCCTTTTTCGTTCAGTTTCGATCCCGATGCTCCCCGTTGTGTAGTAGGGAATTTTTTCTTGGGGTTCAGTACAAGATCACGCTTCTTACCGCCCTTTCCTTTTTGACCTTTTGTGTATGGAGGAGGATATAGCTTTGGTACATTGAGAGCATCGTCAATCAATTCCCGCGCGATAGTGGTTGCCACAGGGCCCGCACCGGACGAATTTCCCATAATTGCCGCACCAAATCGCAAATCCGGCAGAAAGAAAAATCGGCTTGCAAACCCAGCGACATGGCCATCATGCCAAACAACAGCATAACCTCGGTAATAGTATATTTCTATCCCAGCCGCATAGAAGCCGGGTGAAGTATACTTCTTCAGCCTTTTTGAACTCGGGTTTCGAAATGACCGCATACGAAGAAGACCATGGTATAGCCTCTCTGTAATCGGTCCCTCACGATTCACCAATGCCTTGACCCATTTGATCAAATCGTTGGCGCTCGAAATGACTGAACCTGCACCCTGGCCTTCTGGACAATCAGAAGGTTGAAAGGCAGCGTATTCCAAAGTCTCTTTATTCCAGAAGTGGCCATTCGCAATGCGGTCTCCATGTCCTTTGCTATAAGCGCTTGAGGGTTGAGGACTACTCGAAGTCATCTCCAATGGGCGAAATATTCGCTCGCTTAGAAACTCCGAAAAGGTGTGTTTACTCTTCACTTCAATTAGGTGAGTTGCAACTGTGTACATCATGTTGCAGTACATGTATCTTGATCGCAAGGGTGCCGCAACCGGGAGATTTCTTAGATTCCTGGTGATGGAACGCGCATTGTCGGGATTTCCGGCTCGCACACCCATATAAGAATCATCATGCCTAATTTGGGATTAACACACATAAAAGACATTTTTTTTTGGATATCTCTTACCCCGGCATTCCAGTTCTATGGCCTAGAATGTCATCTATTGTGACAGATTCCGTGTAACAAACATCAGACATGACAAAGTCGTCGGGCAGCAACTCTGACATGATAGCATCATATTGCACCTCCGGGTAATTCTCGTTGTCGTCAACCAACAAGGCGATGGCCGCAGCTGTGAGAGATTTTGTAGAGGATCCAATGTCAAACAGTGTGTCGGCTGTGCATGACTTTGCCGGGTCTAGGGACGCATTTCCATATCCTGCTGAGGCAATCTCGTCGCCCTGCACAACAGCAATGGCCAAGCCAGGCACATTATTTCGTTTCATCAACTCATCGATGTGTGAGGAGAAGTGAGGGGACGAGAAAAATTCCATGGTTGTACAGCAAGGAAGACGACCAGACTACGTCGTGAATTAATTGTTGAAATAGCTATTTCTGCCTAATGAAGATGTTGCGAAAATGAGGCCGAATTTCACGCTAAGAATGCACGTGCAAAAGCACGTCTTGGAGATTATTTGCAAATAGGTGCAACCACTTGGTGAACATTGTACACTATGGCAAATCTGGATTCCATCGACATGAAGATTAAAACTGGTCAAAGGAACAATAAACACTATTCACTCCCGTGGCTCTGGGGCTTGACTTGGCATTTTCGCGCCCATTCTCAATGCGTGACGTCGCTGCAGGCGGAGAATTCACGTGATGGGGCGGCAAAAACACCGATCATCTTCTCCACGACTGATCCGTAATGGGCCTTGAATGACCCATTAGAGGCTCCATGTCGGGATGGAGCACTCCAAACAGTCTTCACCGGAAGCTGGGATAAGCTGTGCTCCATCATGTTCATAGAACAAAGCCTCCCCAAAATGGCTGACCCTTTTGGAGTTGTGAGACGTTGCAAATCAATTCGAGCTCTCATGAGTCATGACACACGCACCTCAAAATTTAGATTCTGACAATCGACCCAGTTTGGAGACTGCAAGGTCTACCAAATACGTCGTTTTATTTACTGTATTCCTCAGGAGGCCATATAGAATCTTGAACCCATCACTTCAGCAATTGAAGCCACGTTTTCGGAAACTCGGGGTCATGTTGGTTTCCAAATTTCAGATCACAACGGGCTAGTAAGGACCTACAATATTGGAGATGGCATAAAAATATTTTTGGTTTGGCAACGCCCGGTCGACGTTGTGTCTGTCTCGCGCTCGCAAGCCTGTCGTTTTGCTCTGTTCCAAAATGTTAGGTTGTGATGATACCAAGGCTTTTTATGGGATTCGACACTCGTTAGGGGCGTGGGCGATTTTATGCAAGAAAGTGTGTTGGCGTTCTGTTTCCAACCAGTTTACCGCGAAATGCTACACCCACGTTGACTATAAATCTCCATTCTAGCCCACTACATGTGATGCCCTTTGCCGAGGATTTCTTACGTGTGGCACATGACGATCGCAATCGACACGACGGCGCGCACACTGGGGGCAGCCTGCATGATAAAATTTACCACTCTTACATAGTGGCCGAGCGAAATAGGGAAACCAAGTGAGACAGACCTTTGGCCTTGTGCCTCTTTAAACCCCTCTTTGCTGGTTCATTGGTGCCAAGGGCATCCATATGTTATTAAGCAAAGCTGTTAGAAGGTGAAGAACACAAAGTGATCATACTTTTTAGCTTTGCTTCTCCTAATGGGAGGTTATTAGTTGTTAGTTAGTCAAAAGCCACCACATTCACAAGCTACTATAAAACGCTAAGTAGTAATTAACTCTTTTTGTCACTATTACCGCTTACTTCTTTTGTTGCATTAATACCACAGATCACGTTCTAATAAGTCACAGGTATGATGGTGTGGTTAGGTCGCTGGAGGTAAAACCCCTGGAGGGCCCCAGAGGGGGGAAAAGCAAGAAGAAAAGAGGAAGATCAAAGGAAGGGCATCTTCGAGCGTAGCGAGGCCCCCCCGGAGGGCCGCCGGAGGCTTGGGGGGGTAGGTAGGGCATGCTGGTGTGAGGCTTGTAGCTTTGCGGTTAGCATGGCTAGGCATAGCGTGGGCGTCAGTGGTATCTTGTATTTAAGACACATGAATCAAGGTAAAGATCACTATGAATAAGCGGTGGAGGGGCCTCTAACGGCGGTTCAATCTGGGGTGGAAAGGCGGGTGTCTTCACCGCCTCTAATAGAACAAATTATCAATATAAACCAGACAACCAGAGGTTTGTTTGCTGGGTCTTTTTTATCGTGGTTTCTTTCATTTCCGCGCCAGCACAATTTCGTGCCCAACTAGATCTGATTTATGTCATGAACACGGAGTAAATAGCACATTGGCATGGCCTTGGACTGGTTCCCGCCCACTCACTATCCATCCAATAGTAGGTTCCACAAGCCGGTTGCATTACCAAGCTTCATAAATAAAAAAACAATTTTAAAGTCTATAAGTGATTGGTGGACTCTTAAGAACCGGGGGGTGGGCAAGCGACTTAGGTTTCCGAACCTGAACTCGAAACGTGTCACCATCGGACAAGATTGGTTTACACAGTCATCAGTGCAAAGCCAATACCCGATGGCTGATATAGTGCAATGGGGGTCGGCCCAACCCAGAAGTCCCAAATAAATCGGACAAGTTGCAGAAGCTTCGATGTGCATCGCATCGCATTGACTCGTGAAGTCATTTTTCAGCGAACATGGACACCAACTTATTGGAGGAGCAAATTCTGAATTTAGCTACTTACTATTAACAAATTTACCAAGTCGGTCTATTTTGATTGCATTCTTCACCTTTCTTGGCACCAACAAGCTTAGGATTCAATTATCACATTTGCAGTTCATATCCTTCCAAACTTTTACTTGACTCCATAGCCCTCTACATTCGCCCTCTGACCATCCAGGGCTTGGATCAGCCAGCGCACGACTGTTGAGCCTACAGCTTTTCCTTCTGCAGTGGCAGCTTCTCGAGAAAAGGTTTGCACCCCTTGATGCTAATACCATTCCGCCCATCAAACATGCAAGCGACTGGGCCTATTTCTCACTTCAGCATATCCATGCTTGGGATTCATGTTTATTTTCCTGGATAATCCAAGCTAATCCCAATTATATATCCAATATCGGCTACCGGTGTGTCCCGAGATTTGCGTTGGGCTATTTTCTCGTACTACAACACATCCACTAGGCCAGGTGGGGGGGTGACGTCCCTTTTTTCAACAATGCAACACCTTCCAAAAATAGATCATTGGTTGCATGCGTGATTTCCACTCGATCAAGCGACCGTGGAGTCATAGATTCGGATACGGGCTGCCCCTCCGACTAGAAGGCCAATCCTAAGGGTGAACATGACGTCGGGCACAAAACAATTAACATGGCCATTGCGCTTCATGCACTAGCAGTTTCTCCATATCACCAAAGATCTTATTTCGGAAATCTTTTGATGAAGACTTGTCTCGACTATGGTCAGGCTGACAGAGTTGCAATCCTCACCTACGATAAACCGGTTCCATATGTACTGCACAAAATTACGGTTCACTCATTATGGTCTGAGTGAATCAAACTATGCCGCAGCTGCATGGCGTGATCTGGTATGTAATGTTCGTTTGTCACTGCAATGGTTGTTAGTCTAACCGCTGTTCAAACCAGGCATATGAATGAATACTCGAAACCGGATAACTGATACATGTCATGTCGACCAAGTTTTTTTTGTTTTTTTTTAGCTTCTTAGTCGAAATAAATGTGTTGGCAAATAAATGCGCTGTCAGACGATGAAATTTCGTGTTGACTGTAAAGTAGAAACGTATGCGAATAATTTCCCGATTCCTGAATAAAGCTTTGTTTCATCCATCCCAGCTTGAACCCCCAACCCCCAACCCCCAACCCCGTCTTCCATGCCCAGCATTCGGTAAGAAAACACAGAAGTTGTGCCGATATAGTTTATTTCCAATGCACCTTAATCTTATACGATCGACCCACCGGTCGATTCGACCAGCGTTTGAAAAATCCCCCCGCTGTTTGCGAATATTACAGCACATGTCACTCGACTCAGGTCTAGTACGCAAAACTCCACGTGCCGGGGATGCCAAATGTTAGCCGAGGGAGTGCATCAGAGGCATGACAAGAAAGAAATTTGAGCCGCCAAGAAGGCCAAGATCTACTACTCGGAGAATATTGGACCTAGGTTGGCGATTGTTGAATCGTATCGTATCGCTTGATATTAAGCGAGTGTGTTCGGAAAAGTGATGCAGTCCAGGGCCGCCAATCACGCTAAGCTATTAGGCAGTGCTCCAATTTCCGCATAAATATGGAGGCATTTCGCTATGGGGAAGGATCGGCGCCAGAAATACAGGGGACAGTTGGAAACTGACACATGCCAATTGCTGCTCTCGCATCATGTGTGCATCTTTGTGGTATGCTGCACCAGCTCACGTCGGTATCAGAAAGCTGACAGAAATTAATATGCTACCGCGCAGGTTGGAGGCCTAGATCAGACACAATCACCATTTCCGATTCATTGTAGATTTCTTTTGTCGAAAACTTTTGCTGTTTGTCCGAGCAAATGCCCCTGCAAGGTGGGGCCCCTCTTGTTTCGATACGAGCGGAGGGCCGAATGCCGCGGGCTCCGACACGACATTGACGAATCTGGTGATGGAAAAGATGGTCGATATTGTCCGCCAAGTCTGACAAGTCTACATGCAACACACATTTGAAATTTGGTCTTTGATTTATATTTATATTTTATTTGATTAGTTTTTTTTTTTTTTTGGTGTAGAAACGGTTGTTGTTTTTTTTTGGTTTTTGTTTTTTCGCTTTCTGTCCTGCAACTCCTCGCCTCGAACATTTTGAGTATCGAGTATGCATGATATTATCCATTAGTTTCGGTGTCGCTCTTATTCTATACAATGAAAACCCAGTGTCGGGCTAATTTCTGGTGTATTTTCTTTCCACATTCCAACATTTTGTGTTGTTTGAGAATTGCAGGCCATCTTTTGGGCTGTGCATATAATCCGTGTTCACATCCGCCTCCTCATTTTCCACCTTGATTTGCTTGTTCACGTGAATCACCATTCTTCCGCTGTCCATCGACCCGTCCTTCTCCAGGTCCATGGTCGAGGATGGTGAGTACTCCTGGACGGTATGCATCGTATCACCGGTCCTGCCCGAGGACTTATCGATGATCCTCTCTGTTGACCCGTTGTCGCTCCCTTCATTCACCGTCCCCATGACAGCAGTGACGCTGAAAGGATCCTTGTTCCTACTCTTTTGGCTTCGCTTAGTGTTGCTTCCCATTTCGTAAGAGGATCCATGCATGTGAGCGCTGTGCTTTGAGGGCCCAGACGAGTATCCTTCGTTAGTCCCACTGTAGTTGCCGGACCAAAATCTGCGTCTAAACATGGGACGAATGAGAATGGCTTGACCGATGACGATGGCCACAAAATCCTCTCGACAGGACCAGATGGCAGCAGTGGCACCATTTCCTTCCTAAATTCCATTGTAAGAACCAAAACAAACACCTGACTTGGCCAGGACATCGGGGGCGGGCGGGCGGGGGAAAAACATACCACAAGCACCATTGTCACGCGCAGAATGGCAGCAATCATAATAAAGATACCCGCACCAAATAGAAACAACAGCCCAATTCGCTTCAAAAGAGTGGTTTTTAGGGGGAGGATGACTGGCGCCGGAATGGCCATGATACAAAGGTCGGTAATAACGTTCATAATAAGGGGAGGGACCATGTTGAGGGTCGACTGCGGCTTGCAGAGAGCTATTTCAGAGGCAACATGTTACTCGATTGGTCATCCGGCTTGAATGGATAACGAAGACTTACATCCTTGATCGGGGTAGACAACCCACATGCGGTTATAAGGGCGACACGCGGTAAAGAGAATCAGGTTGACGGCGATAAACGTCACGGCAACAAGCCCCATGGCCGGCTTGATGTACTTCTCGACCCAGAGCCCTCTGACGACTCGCTGGTAGAGGAAGAGCATGTTGAGCTTTAGGGACCAGATAAACAGGTTGTATGTCGCGACACCGGCGCAAAACCATTGTGTACCGTAGATGTATGATTTAGCCTTGTCGTCGGGTAAGTCTTTGCGTTCATCCAATGTCAGTGCGTGCAGATCTCCCAGACCTCCCACGATGTGCGCGGCGACTGTCATGACTGTGTAGGTTGCCTGCGGCGATCACAAGTTAGCCGAGAGCCCTAGAGGAAGGCACAGTAAGGCTATGGCGATGCAAACTCACCCACGATAGAAAGATAATGTAGTCGTCAGGCTTGAAGCCTCTGAAGCCGATGGACCTCCATCGCACGAAAACCCTAGCAAAGATGATGAGAGATCCAACGCCGTACAGGCTCCATGTTTCGACGAGTGCCGACGGGGCACCCATGTTGACGGAAGTTGATGTCGATTCAACTCTCCGGACAAGCTGTGTGCGTGTGTGTGTGTGTGTGTGTGTGTGTGTGTGTGTGTGTGTGGTGGGAGGAGACTGATGGTTTTATTTTATCTCATCCCAACTCTAACATCCATGGGAACAAATGCAACCAACGGGAGTGGCGTTTACCGGAATCACGGGCAGTATATGGGGTAACGAACGAACTGCAGTCGGCAGTCGAACTCCTTAGTTCAGGGGCTAAAACCGGGCGAGAGTGTTATTAGGGCTGGTAAATAAAAACTTCCGACAATTATGGCCAGGGTACGGAATATGTTACTAGATAGGTGCAGGGTATCCGCCCGTCAGTCGAGAACCAACTCAAAGAGTGACTGAAAGTGGCGAGGAGCTACCACCTAGCCCAACTTGGACATCCAGGTGCCTGGGGGGTTGGTTTCGTTAATACCCTCGTAGGGCGTGGTTCAGGCCGGATGAGGATGGTTCGGACATGGGATGCGAATTAAACGCATCTTGAGACAGAAGGACGTTACGAATCTCGGTAGATCGACACTCTTCAGGGTGAAGGAGCCCTGGGAAGGCCCATTACTTGTATCCTACTTTACAGGAGCTGGCAGGAATGCAGCATCGCAACCGGCCGGGCCCCTTGTCCATCAGGCGTTACATTGTGTGGATATGCAAAGCATTATCCAGGGGTGCAGAAGAGTATCCATAATAAAAAGAAAAAAGAGAGAGAAAATGCCCCCAGAGCGTCTAGCCGGTCTGTCGAGTCTGGCAAATGTGACAGCCGGCCCTTGCTTTTTCTACCACCTGGACGGGGCCCGAGAAACGGATGACCGTTGCAACCAGTCCATTGGGTAAGGGTGAGAGGGATGTGTCCGTTCTACCGTCTGGGTAGCCCCCTCCAGTGGGGAATATAAGTGGCGCCGCGTTTCTCTATTATTCCCAGCGAAGTTAAGTGGCGTGGTGCCGACGAGTGCTCCTGGACGGGGTTTCGGGACAACGGGGTCCCGGACAACGCACGTGCAGGAGAGGGCCCTCTCGCGAACAGATACACACGTCAAAGAATTTTGACATGCATGAAACATAAAAAGGAAAGAAAGAAAAAAACCGGAGCATGGGGATTAGGGGGGGGGATGGGGAACGGGATTTCGTTAGGATCCAGTTAGACTGCAGTTGCCCGCGGCCAGCCCGACTCGACGACTCGACGACTCGACGACTCGACGACTCAGCTGGTCTTTTTGGCGAGGGCAACTCGGCACAAGACTAAGCAGCAACACACGACATATCCTATGGAGCAGAGAGGGCGGACGATGCCTCTTTGGGGCGGTGTGTGCGTGCTCACGGCTATTCCCGCGCGCGGAATAGACTTCGGAGACGAATACTGGCTGCTGGTGGCAAGTTATGGGGCCATGGCCTGAGCAGCCGATTCCGCGTGACAGGGGGGTCGACGTTACTACTGCGTTGTAACGTGGAGTACCCGGTTTCCAGATGCAAACTCAATTCAATGCACCCAATGGCATGTCCAAGACTATCTGCCCATGGGCTGCTCATGGGCTGCTCATGGGCTGTCCATAGGGACTATGCATTATCCCAACCCGTCCCCGCTTTGGTTGGCAAGCAGTGGACAGTGCTTTTGTTGCGAACCCGAATCTAGCTAAAAAGAGAACGAGCTATACCGTAATCCCAAAGGGGATCCGCCTCAATGGACGGCTGTTGGTCCCTCGGCACTTTCCCCTGCATGGGTGAGGATGCGTGCCAAGAGTATTCCAGCTCCGTGGTTACTCGGTAAGCCGATAATATCTCACAGCTCACCTTCATGCGGTAGCTCTTCATAAGGGAAATTGTTCCATCTCGAAACGGCCATTTGTCGTTGCCATCGACTCGCCATCTCTCGCACTCCCCCTGTTGCAGCTGCTGTCTGGGTCCCCTCAAGCTCAACTCGTCATACACCAAATCCCTTTCCTTCACCACAAACGTGATACCACGTCTACCCCTCGCCCATCATGGCCGACTTGACCATTACCCTTGACGTAGGTTTTCATGCGCCCCAGATATTCGCAGCCTCAACCACCACCGCACCACATGATGCTAACTCTCCCCCCCCCCCCCCCCCCCCCCCCCCCCCCCCCCCCCTCGCGCAGTCCTTCCACAACGTCATCAACAATGAGTTGACCACGACGGCCAAGACGCACCGCGCAATTAACCCCAGCAACGAGGAGCCCCTCTGGGAGGCTCCCATCTCGACTCAGGAGGATGTCGACCGCGCCGTGAGCGCTGCCAAAGCTGCCTTCCCCGCCTGGCGCAAGCTGTCCCAGGACGAGCGCGCAGAGTACCTCAACAAGTTTGCCGATGCCATTGAGGCCAACACACCAGAGTTTGTCAAGCTCCTCGGGATGGAAGTCGGAAAGCCCCCGCAGGCCGGAGGCTTCGAGATGTACCTTGTCACGGGCCTTGCCCGTGGCATTCCCCAGATGCGCCTGAAGGAGGAGAAGCCCGTTGACGATGAAGAGGTAGGCATAACCAATTGACCCCCCCCCCACCCCCCCCCTCTCCTTCAACTCTATGAATTGCTTCATTCTATTTTTTTTTCTTTTTCTGGAGACTAATTGGCCAACAGCGAACTGCCATTGTGCGATACGTCCCCCTCGGTGTTGGTGTCGGTATCGTCCCCTGGAACTTCCCCCTCACTCTCGGCATTGGCAAGTTGCTGTGCGCTCTGCTCGCCGGTAACACCTTCATCTGGAAGCCCTCGCCCTTCTCTCCCTACTCCGCCCTCAAGCTGGCCGAGCTGGGTGCCAAGGTCTTCCCTCCCGGTGTCTTCCAGGCCCTCAGCGGCCTCGACGACCTCGGCCCCAAGCTGACCACTCACCCCGACGTGGCCAAGGTCAGCTTCACCGGCTCAACCGAGACTGGTAAGAAGATCATGGCCTCGTGCGCCAGCACCCTGAAGCGCGTCACCCTCGAGCTCGGTGGAAACGACGCCGCCATTGTGTGCGACGACGTTGACATTGAGAATGTGGTTGCCAAGGTAAGCCGCATCTGGTCCAAATCTGCCACCCATGCATGCGCGACAACCCAAATGCTGACCCCGCCCTGTCATAGGTCGGATTCCTCACCTTTGTCCACGGTGGTCAGATCTGCATGAACATTAAGCGCATCTACGTGCATGAGAGCATCTACGACAAGTTCCTTGCCGCGCTCGTCGACTTTGTCAAGGCGCTCAAGACGGGCGACTACACCGACGCCGAGGCCTTCTTCGGCCCCATCCAGAACAAGATGCAGTACGAGAAGCTGCAGAAGCTGTACGCGCAAATTGACGAGAAGGGCTGGAAGACTGCGCTAGGCTGCTCGGAGATCAAGAAGGGCAAGGGCTACTTTGTTCCCCCGGTCATCGTCGACAACCCCCCTGAGGGCTCGCAGATCGTCGTTGAGGAGCCGTTCGGCCCCATTGTGCCCGTGCTCAAGTGGAGCGACGAGGACGATGTTATCCGCCGGGCCAACGCCTCGGACCTGGGGCTTGGCGCCTCCGTCTGGAGCAAGGACGTCGAGCGTGCCAAGCGCATGTGCGTGCAGCTCGAGGCCGGCAGCATCTGGGTCAACACTCACTTCGAGCTTGCGCCCAACGTGCCCTTTGGCGGCCACAAGCACAGCGGAATCGGCATGGACTGGGGCGAAGTTGGCCTGCAAGGCTGGTGCAACCCCCAGGCTTACTGGGTCAAGCACAAGATGTAAATTGCCTGTTGTATGAGGCAGCCTCAGCAGGGTGTGGTTATTCCCGAGAAGCGAAGTTAATGAAACAAAGAAATGAGTCTTGAAATTTTATTTATTTTTTTCGTTTTGCGCATAGAGAAACGCAGTCGTCTAAAATTTGCTCTGCTATCTGGACCC
>PGGA01000007.1:236726-269716 GCA_004380915.1 Calonectria pseudonaviculata
CCCCTCCCCCCCACCCCTGGCTAAAAAAAGCCAAAAAGGCAATCGTATGATGGACCGAGTACGAGGCTATTTTTAGCACAAAATTACGACAATTTCGTTTGGGCCGACAAATCGCACGGCGCTCTTTCACCAGGCAAGATGCGAATGGACCAGGTTGGGGGAATATGGAATATGGGATATCAACGCTTCTTGACGCTATTCGCTGTACTTTGGCTATATGAACTCTTGGATAATTACATATTATGGGATAATCTCCGTCTCATCGTTCCAACTCTGCACCCGACTCCACAATTAAGAATTTTTTTTCTCGATCCAGCCCTGCGGGGAAGTGGACGCGCGTTATATAGGTAAACCCAACGCTAACGGCTCGTATCAGTCGAGATCGTATTTACATCGTATTTACAGGTTGACGAGGATGGCGGCACCACCCATGAGGGCGCCCATGGCGACGGCGGCGGTGGGCATGGAGCCGGCATCGTCGCTGGAGGTGCTGGTGGCCTCGCCAGAAGCAGTGCCCTCGGCAGCGGTGCCGGTGGCAGTGCTGTCAGACTCGGTGGCAGTGTCGGTGCTGTCCGAGGAGCTCTCAGCGGCGCTGGAAGCGGCAGAGGCAGCAGAGGAAGCGGCAGAGGAAGCGGCAGAGGCAGCAGAGGAAGCGGCAGAGGAAGCGGCAGAGGAAGCGGCAGAGGCAGCAGAGCTGGCAGCAGAGGCGGCCGAGGTGGCAGCAGAAGCGGCCGAGGTGGCAGCAGAGGCAGCAGAGCTGCCGGCGGCAGAGCTACCGGCGGAAGCAGCAGAGCTGGCAGCGTCGGTGGCAATGGTGGCAAGGCCGGTGGCAGTAGCAACCTCACCGACAGAGGCGACGTAGGTGGAGATGTAAGCGGCGATACTGCTCCAGCGGGCGTTGGCGTCGGCCTGCTGGGAGGAAGCGTAGGCCCTCTGGGAGGAGGCGGCACCAGTGTAGGTGTAGTCTGCAGCGGCAGTGGTGTCCTGTTGAGATTGAGAGTGTTAGCGATGCTTGTTATTGTCATTGTTGTTGGTTTTTCTCAACGCACCTGAGCCTGAGCCACGGCGGCCAGGATGGAGGTAAAGGCAACGGCGGAGAACTTCATGTTGGCGAAGAGGTTGGTTGGCTAAAGCCGCGTTTTGGTGTAGTAGGTGAGTGTATCAGGGTGGTAGTTGCGATAAGCAAACGATAACGACAGACGGAACTGGTGTATATTGATATGATGCTGTAGGTGTAGATGAAGAATCAGAAAGTTGGAGGTTGCGCTGCATGCGAGACCTATTTTATCTGGTTTCCCACAGGATTCAGCCCGTCTTACGCATGCTCTCATGATGTTACGTAGGCCCAGGCTGCATTGCCCGGCTTCGGTTACCCGGCGGTTGGTGGCCTTGGCCTCGTCATGGATGGCGGGCTCCCCGTTGGCCGATACGTAGTGTGGTGCAAAGTGGATCGAATTGCGTGTCCCGCTCCGTGGCACTGTCTGCGACATGGCTGTTGCTGCAGCCCGTGTTGATATCACTTTTCGAGACCTATTAGTTGAATGGCGTGCCGAATCCCAGCCAGTCAGGCTCGAGGTTGAGAACCCCGTTGATTCTGGTTGCATCCCCGCTCATTTCGTTGGTCGTCGATGGCTGCGTGGGCTGCGTGGGCTGCGCGGGCTGTGGCGTCTGCAGGATATTAATTTGCCCGCTCGACGACGCAGATACCGACTTTGCGACCTTGGGGTAGTTGAAGAAGTCAAACACGTCGATGTTGTCCAGCTCGCTCAGCGACGTGACTTGCGTCGATGTCTGCTCGACGCCTGTTCTTCGCGTGGTGGAGGTCAGAGTAACTAAATCATAGGCGCTCCTGTGGTCTAATTGTTAGTATTCGCATCGCATCGCATCGCATCGTATGGTATCTCAAAACTCGTCACTAAGAAACAAAACCGAAAAAAACAAAACAAAACAACAACAACAACAACAACAAAAACAAAACAAAAAATAGCAAAAACAACAGCAAAAACACACACCTTCTCATGGACGACAAGCTCATTCCGCTTTGACGGTCCCTTAGCACCACGCGGTCAAGGATCTTTGCATAATTATTGGCCACTTCCCAGTGCTGCCCGACATGTCGCAGGGTATCGATGAAGAAGGTTATCCTGGGATCGAGAGACCCAACCGTTGCCGCGTGAACCAGCAACAACCTGGCCGCCACCCACAGCGCAAATGCAAACGGCGGGCCGAGGAGATCCAAGCCATTCGCTTCGAGAACGTCTTGGGCAATGTCGCCGAGACTTTGGACCGCCGACAGGCACTTTTGCATCGCGTAGTGGGATGGAACAAATATGTGAGATCGCACAGCAGGGTACGCCGTCGAGGAATGCAGGCGGACAACGCAGGTCACATATGCACTATGCAGCATGAACCAGTTTGCAACGCGGCTGGCCGGGTCTGAGTGGCAGAGGGCCGATATCTTGCTGTATTCGCTCGGCAGGCTCTGAAGCCACTCATTCAGCGCACCGTCCAGCGTTCGATACGTGTTGCGCCAACTCGCCATGTCCGCCGACGAGGTGATGTCTACTGGGTTCTTTAGGAAATTGTGTACTTTGCTCAATATGCGCATCATCAAGCAGTGATATGAGAAACTGCCCAGGTTTTCGGGCTTTGTAATAACAATGTATTCTGTCGGGTCATGCGGGTTAGCGTATGTGGGAGTCGAGGACGTCTCGACAGGGATGTTCCTGGAGAAGTTGTCGTATGAACAAGGGAGAATCCTCTTCATCTTCAAGTCATCAAGCATAAAGTCAAACGTCGTCGTGGCGACGGTTGCATACCGGTCCAGCAGGTACACGACCCAGCAGAGCCGCCTGCGCCCTTCGTCCTCGATCCAGGATTCGGGCTCGCCGACCACGACTCTGCGTATGGAACCAGTGTTTGGTGTCTCTTGTGCTTCGGCCTTTAGATATACGCTCGTCTCCTTGTACAGGTCGAGCTGCCTCACGTTTTGCACGAGTAGGGAGAGGAGATTCCACCCCTTGGGGCCATTTGATGTGCCCAGCTCGTCCAGCGCGACCAGGACTAGAGCTGTGAGTGCCGGAATGCTAATGTGTTCCATGGCGTACATCTGGACCCTGTGCCGACATACTCTGTGATAATGGGCTCTCAACTCGGACGAGAGCCGGGGATCTTTTAAGAATCTCAACGTTGCAGCTATTATGGCATAAAGCAAAACCTGCTCTGATTCCTCCAAGGAGGTCGGCCCAAAGAGCTTTTCAAAGGTTGTTTTTCTGTCAAGAATGGGACACCACGTGTTGCAGTGCTTAAAGTATAAGTCAACGAGTGTATAAATCATGTAGTGAGGCGGGAGGTCTGGGTCTGATGTCCTTATTGACAAGGCAGTAGACGTCCCGGAAATCTCTTGATGAGCATGTGCATTGGAGAAACTCGAAGCATCGTTTACTAGGATATTCATCTGCGTAGGAGCCGTTGTCTGGCCCTGGGGCTGCCTGCCCTGGCCATTGTCCACTTGCCACAGGGGGCTTTGGTACAACTGCGACCTTGACTGCGATGTTGGTGCGGGTGCAGGAAGACTACGTTGACTAAGCCGTCCCTCGTTCTGCTGGAACCCGTCGATATGCGAGGGGCTGTTGTTGCTGACAGAGGGCGAGAGCTGTTGGGCAGCGGCCTGGTCGCCGGCAATGTGAGCCTCTACGCGGCGACCGAGGGCCTGCAGGAGAGCATCGATTCTGTTGACCTTGGCCTCGAGCTCAATGCTGGCGCCGGGTCGGACGCCGACCTTTTGTCTGTCCAGGTAGACGCATGTTCGGTTGTGTCGCGCACACCACGAACATGCAGGTTCGGCGCGGTCGCACTTGACCTTGCGAGCCTTGCACAGCTCGCAGCTAGCAACTGTCAGTTGACGTGTCATGCATGTAATACAATAAAAAAATAAAATAAAATAAGACAAAACAGAAGACATAAGGCTGGGGTGTCTCTTACGAAGTCTTTTGGTATCTCTCCCTCCTGCGCTTCCGGGGCGCGCTGCCTGATCCGACAGTGCCGACGTCCTCGTTACTTGATGCGTCGTCGTGGCTAAAGGCCGAATTGGCTTCCTCCTCGGCCATTGGCACCGATGGCGGTGCGTTGGGCGCCGTCATGTCGGGCCCATGGTCTCGGGAACTCCACATTTCCCCTATAATTGATCGATAGATTGATCGATAGATTGATCGTCTTGACGGACGCTAGAAGCAGAAACTTTGGAGAAGATCTCTGGAGAAACTTGGATAGAACTTTTCGCCAGCTGTGGGGAAAATCTGGGGAGAGAGACATATCAGATACTGACAGACGGAGACTCGGGATGGAGACGCCTCGGTGTGGCCTCGGAACGCTCGCTTGACCGGGAGGCTGCCTTCCTGATGGTGCCTCTCGAAACACGCCTTCTCCGCTCTGCAGCGCAGCCAGAGACAGTGCCGTCAGCTCAATCTGGAGGGTGTGGTTGGGTGACGTGACATCCAGCCGAGGGGCATAACGGGATTGAAGGCCTGCAAAAGGCAGGTAAAAACTAGACTCGTTTTTTTTTTCTTCCGGCTCCACTTGGCACTTGGCTATTGTTTAGTTATCCCCGGACAAAACCCTGCATCCGGTCCTCTCTTTGCTTCTGCCACCACGGCTCCGGCGAAGTCCGCAGCGGCTCCGTAAGCTGATGGCGTGGGTGTTGGGTACGCAATTAAAGAAATCGTATGTACATACGGCCATCTGGGCAGGCGATTTAATTCCCTCGGAAGCCGGCGGGCTCGGGTGAGCGGTCACGATTGGGGATGCCTTCGTTTATTTTTCCTGAATCAGTTGCTCTGTGCTTTAAAGGTAGCGGCAAACAGACCCAATTAGGGGAATCCGCACTAGTTAGGGTAACCAACCTTTGAACAAAAATTACCAAGACGTGCTAAAAAAAAACCTAAAAAAAAAACAACCCTATAAAAACAGTTTGACGAAGCCAAAAACACGGCGATCAATTCCAATTCAGCTGGCCCACCCCTGGCTCATCTGCACAGCCTTCTCCCATTGACTGAAGCGGCTCGACGCATCCTCGGTGCTGATGCTCGGCTTGAAAATGGTTCGACCCTCAGTGTTCACATGCTCCAATTCATCCAAATCCTTCCAGACCCCCACCCCGAAGCCTGCCGCAATGGCGGCGCCAAGAGCTGTCGTTTCGCGCATGGCAGGCCGGTTGACAGGGATACCGATGAGATCGGATTGGGTCTAACAAGGGGATATTTATTAGCTTAACGCCACCGCCGCTTCGGGGTCTGGCTCCACGGCCCGGGGGAAAAAAAAAACGTACCTGCATGATAAGATCCGAGTTGCACATCCCGCCGTCTACTGCTAGCTCGGTGAGGGCGTGGCCACTGTCCTTCTTCATGGCGTCCAGGATGGCCTTGGTTTGGAAGCACGTCGCCTCCAGGGTGGCACGGGCAATGTGTCCGCGCTGCGTGTAAGCAGTGATGCCGAAGATGGTTCCTCGGGCGTCGTCGATCCAGTAGGGGGCAAAGAGCCCGCTGAAGGCGGTGACAAAGGTGCATCCGCCATTGTCCTCGACCGTCTCGGCGAGTGCGCTGAGCTTGGACGACGACTCAATGAAGCCAAAGTTGTCGACGAGGAACTTGACGCTGGATCCGGCCACAGCAATGCTGCCCTCGAGCGCATACATGGTCTGGCCCTCGCCAAAGTCATATGCGACGGTTGTCAAGAGACCGTGGGTGGAGATGGCAGGCTTCTCTCCAATGTTGTATAGCAGGAAGCATCCTGTTCCGTATGTGTTCTTGGCCATTCCGGGCGTGAAGCCTTTCTGGCCGACGAGTGCGGCGGATTGGTCACCCAGGCAGCCGGTAATCTTGGTTCCCTTCAGCGCCGTGTTCGCCAGCGAGCCGTATGCCTTGTTGTCGGAAGATCGCACAATCTTGGGGAGCAGGATCTTGTCGCGATCGAGACGGAACCAATCGATCAAGTCCTCGTCGTACTCCAGCGTCTCCAGGTTCATGAACATGGTTCGCGACGCATTGGAGGGGTCTGAGACGTAGATGTCGCGGGTTGGCCCGCCGTTGAGCTTGTATGTGAGCCAGGTATCCACTGTGCCAAAAGCCAGCACGCCTCGCCCGTAGGCGTCCTTGACTTCGGGGATGTTCTCCAGCAGCCATATGAGCTTGCTGGCTGAAGGGTATGTAGAGAGGGGGAGACCACATCGGGAGGTGAGCTCGCTTGCGCCGAGTCGGTGCTTCAATCGCCGGACGAGGTCCTTGGACCGTGTGTCGGTCCAGACAATGGCATTGTGCAGAGCCTTTCCAGTGGTCTTGTCCCAGACCACGGTGGTTTCTCGTTGGTTTGTAATGCCGACGGCCCTGATCTGCTCGCGGGAGTGACCCTGGGTCTCGAACTCATCCACCGCGCCGTCAATGCAGGCCTCGACCGAGCTGATGAGCTCCTCGGGGTCATGCTCGTGCCAGCTATTGCGCAAAACGACGGTTAGCAGCTGAGACGCGGGGGAGGCGGCGCATGGAGCTTCAACTCACCCAGGATGGGGATAGATCTGCTTAAACTCGAGCTGGTGAGTCGCGACGACCTGTCCGTTGGAGTCGAAAATCAAAAACCGCGTGCTCGTGGTGCCTTGGTCAATGGCGCCAATGAAGGTGACGCTGGAGGGCCCGTTTGCGGAAGGCATTGTGACGGACGGCCGGACGAGACGGGATCCAGAAAGACTTGAGGGGATTCACGATGCAAATGGCGAACACAAGTAAATATGAGTGGAACGACGGCTGCGAGAATGTAGAGGCCGAGCTGGACAAGCAGCAATTGGACCCTTCATAATATTTGTACCCTCCATGTGAAAGTAGCTTCTCGTCGGCTAAGCTGCCTTCGCGGGGTGCAGTTCGGAACTCCAACCCCAGCTCAGCCAATACCCCAACCCCAGATTATGGGGTTGCAATCCTGCATGGGACTGTAATGGCTCAGCCGGGTCCCTGGTAGCTTGCGTTTTTACCTCAGTGGAGGCTGCTGAGCCATGTGACGGCCGCCAAAAAAAAACAAAAAAAAACAGTTTTATGTGTCCGATATGCCCTATGGAATTCGGCACTCTCACACCGAGTTGCAGCGATAATGGTTCATGTCAATACCACCGCGACCAACCATCCGGATAAATGCAAGAGTTCATGACCTCCACGTGGGCTCTTACCATATTGGCACCCTTCCGTTACTCCGCGCTTACTCAGTCAGTCCCCTCGTTTGGCCTGGGGCAGCTCGGGGAGGGGCGTATGGGAGCTTGGACGCCAGCGTCTCTTTCTGGGCATCTCTGTTGTACAAGTAGCTGTTGCTGTTGCGATTGACGCCGAGAATCCTGGGAGCAGCTCGGGGAGGGGCGTGTGGGAGCTTGGACACCAGCGTCTCTCTGGGCATCTCTGTTCTACTAGAAGTGTACTAGTAGCCGTTGTTATTGTTGTTGTTGCGTGTGACGCCGAGCATCCTGGGAGCAGCTCGGGGGCGTGTGGCAGCTGGACACCAACTTCTCACCTACATCTTCGCTGTTGCTTGCTTGCGACACCGAGACTCTTGTCCCGTATATTCGGTGCAGCACACCGAAGATGCATCGCCAAAGGCCATTTCCCCTCCCTTGTTGGATGGTTCGATGTTTTCGACGTTGCAAGCAAATTTGCCTCGGACGAATCTGGGCTCCTTCCTGTCCAGATCCGGTCTGGAGGAGCAAATACAGATGCCGGTGCCGGTGGAAGAAGGAGGCCGTGGAGGAGTACCGCAAGACAGCGTAGTCCCTGACTGGCGGCTCTTGGAAGCCCCTCATTTTCATCGTAGCATGGGCGGTACGGCATCGCAGTCTCTTAGAGCATAAATGTCCCATTCTCCCCGTTGATTGTGTTTCTGTATCACGCCACACTCAATCTTCCTTGACTTCAATTTCCTACTTCTAGCTTCCAAATGTCGGATTCATCCGCTGAAAAGGCGACCCGAGTTCACAATCTCGAGATGGCCAGCTCCAAGGGACCAGAGCATGAAGAGCTCTCCAGCGAATCTGTCCCGCCACTGACCGTGGATGAGCAGCTTCCCTGGAGCAGAGTGCGGGAGATTTGTCGAGATGGCTTCTCCGAGTTCTTGGGGACAATGGTCCTGATTCTCTTTGGAGATGGCGTTGTTGCTCAGGTCATGCTCAGCAGCAGCACAAAGGGTGATTACCAGAGTATTTCCTGGGGCTGGGGGTAAGACGCCAATCCCATCTGCAATCAATGGTTCCAATTGGAAAAGAAAGATTATATAGGGAACTTGACTAATACCTGCACCTATAGCATTGGAGTCATGCTTGGTGTCTATGTTAGCGGCAAATCAGGCGGCCACATCAACCCAGCAGTCACTCTTGCCAATTGCCTTTATCGAGGCCTTCCATGGCGAAAATTCCCAGTCTACTTCATTGGACAGCTGCTTGGAGCCATGGCCGGAGCTGCAATCGTGTACGGCAACTACAAGTCTGCCATTGACTTCTACGAGGGAGGCCCGGGCATCCGAACGGTTGGGCTGAACACTTCATCGGCCGGCGTTTTCTGCACGTATCCAGCCGCATTCATGACACGAACTGGCATGTTCTTTTCAGAGTTTGTTGCTAGCACCATCCTTCAGTTGGTCATCTTTGCCCTGGCGGACAACAACAACATTGGAGCCGGGCCTTTGTTGCCGATCTGTCTGTTCTTCCTCATCTTTGGCATTGGTGCTTGCTTTGGTTGGGAAACTGGCTATGCAATTAACCTGGCTCGTGACTTTGGACCACGCTTGGTTTCATACATGATTGGCTACGGCCACCAGGTGTGGTCGTTTGGAGGATACTACTTTTGGGTATGTTGATGTGTTCAATTTTTTTTTTTTTTGATTTCCAAATTTTCTCTACTGACTTGACTTCTAGATCCCAATGGTTGCGCCGTTCTGTGGCTGTGCATTCGGAGGACTTCTCTACGATCTCTTCATCTACACTGGCGAAAGCCCCATCAACACGCCAATGCTCGGCTTGTCGCGCATTGTGAAGCCCCGCCGAAGTGTGTGGTCAAACACGTACAAAAGGGAATATCGCTCAGAGGTTTAGTTTTGGCTACTGCGGTTGGCAAAGATTGGGAAACACGGAAGACCAATTGAGAGATAGCAATTACTCTGGCCGGATGGGAGATTCAGAAAATCAACCGAGCTGCAATGGAGACACGGAACACTGTGAAATTGATTAAATACCCTGCTGGAATTGGCACTGGAAATGATTGATGTTTATTTCTTAAGTATGCAGTTCAAATTAAACATGTTTGGGAGTTCAGTTGATTTTTATTTATTTGCCGTGACGTGCTCTGTTTGCTTGTGTGTGATGTGCTTTGTGATGTGCGGAGATTTGATTGTGTTTTGATTTCATCATGCATCTATCGACCGTTTTACGGAACGCTCGGCAATGATTGATTATTCGGCAGAACGGAGGACAGGGCACTAAAAAGTTGGTACCCAGTCGGATTGAGCGGCGTGTCCTGTCAGAGGACTGATGCGAAGCAGTGAAGAAAAAGGCTGCAGCGGGCGGAGTATGTATGTATGTACGTATTTATTTTTCTTCAATGAAACATGCATGGTACTTGAGGCATCATCGCGCGATGGATGCATGTCATTTTCCCCCAGATTGGAATTGGAGATAACATATAGGGCCAGATTCAGCATGCAAGATGTACTTACGGGCAAACCTTGGATACAAAGCCACCATCAAAAACGTGTCGACGGCTGCGATCGACTATAATTGGCACAAAATAGCCAATGGCGGACGCGTACATGTCTCACGTGGTTGCGCCTTTGCAGCGGCTATGGTGTTTGGGTGTGGTTAGGTGTGGTTAGGTGTGGTTAGGTGTGGTTAGGTGTGGTTAGGTGTGGTTAGGTGTGGTTAGGTGTGGTTAGGTGTGGTTGGGTGTGGTTAGGTGTGGTTAGGTGTGGTTAGACGTGGTTAGCTGCAACGCAAAGAGCTTAAAGCCGGCGTCTTCGCTTAGAGGCCGCAATGTGATGGGCCGGGATCCAGCCACGACGCGGTCACATGCCGCTAGAGGCGACACCCGATATTGGGATGCAACGGAGCAGGATCCAAGGAGCTGGTAAGGTCCGGGTAGCTGGTTGCACCTTATACCAGAACCGGATTCTCAGACATTGCGGCCTGTGTTGTGGCCGTCACCTGAGCCATTGCGCCGGTCCAATTAGGATAAGATGGCCGTGTCGACAGCATAAGCCGAGAGACACAGCCGCTCCCCCAAGCCCTCGCAGCCCTCGCAGCCCTTGCAACCCTTGCAACCCTTGCAACCCTTGCCAACCCTGCTTGCTACCCTGTAACCCTGGACGGTCGGCCTCGTCGCTAGCGTCATTATGCTGATGGGGCTGATGGGGCCTCTCGGTGTCCTCGGCCGACGTGCATAACAAGTGGAGGCCGCTAAGTCGGTGCCCACGACCGATCCCGACGTGCAGGACTCGGTCTTTGCACCCCGAGGTGCATAACCGCCCTGTTCAGCCTGCGGCGTTTGTTTGATCGACCATCTGGCTCGTCGCGGGAAACTGCATTTTGAGTTCCCTATCCAGCATATTCTCTGAATGGGATCCAACCTTCCGCGCAAGCCATGTTGGCAATTGGAGGGATTTGCCATGGAGGCGGTGGGGGCGTGTCTCGCTTTACGATGGCCCGAGTTAGATTGGGGGTCATTTGTTGCTTTTCATTGCGGTCATTGTGGGCCGCACGCCTGAATCGAATCCAATGAAGCTGCAACCCGCCGTCATCAGTCGCTCCCGATTTTTCTCATGTGGTTGCGGTATATCTGTTCGAATTTCTTTTTGCTTGGAATAAATAATTCAAACTCCCTTTTCGTCCTTCCTGATCACTTTCTCTCCGTCCAACTTCAACTTGTGTCTTCCCGCGCCATTGCTCGCCTGTTCGCCCGCTCGCCGAGCTATCCACCGGAGAACCAACACTACCCCTTTTCTTGTATTGCTTTTTGACGCGGCCCCGTGTCAACCCAAAATGGCATCCCGACTCTCGGGTCTCAGACGCCCAGCCGCGGCCTCTGTCGCCGTCCTCACTGCTGCCGCCGGAGGCACCCTGATCTATCGATCCAGCTCCAGCAAGGATTCCTTCAGCCAGCCCGTCGTTGCCCTTAACCGCGACCAAAAGGGGCAGATTCAGCCGCCTTCGTTCGAGGCCACAAAGTCGCGAGCTCAGCAGCTTTCCGAACTGCGCTCCCATGCGTCACCCGACAACTCGGAGGAATACGACTTGCTCATCATTGGTGGTGGTGCTACCGGCACGGGTATCGCCCTCGATGCCGTCACCCGCGGGCTGAAGGTTGCCCTCGTGGAGCGGGACGACTTTTCGTCAGGCACTAGCTCCAAAAGCACCAAACTAGTCCACGGTGGAGTTCGTTACCTCGAAAAGGCTGTCTTCAACCTGGACTACTCCCAACTCCAGTTAGTCATGGAGGCTCTGCATGAACGCAAGACATTCCTCAACATCGCGCCCCACCTCGCCAACTCACTACCCATCGTGCTTCCTCTGCAGCACTGGTGGCAGGCGCCGTACGTATTTGCAGGCACCTTTGCCTACGACATGCTTGCTGGCTCCCAAGGACTCGAGCGTTCATACCTCTTGAGCAAGAGCAAGACCCTGGCCGAGTTCCCCATGCTGCGATCCGATGGTCTAGTTGGTGGCGTTGTATACTATGATGGCCAGCAGAACGATTCCAGAATGAACGTTTCTCTTGCCATGACGGCATCCCTCTACGGAGCTACTGTATTAAACTATGTCGAGGTTACAGGATTGCAAAAGGACTCGAGTGGAAAAATCAATGGCGTCAGAGTAAAGGACTCACTACCTTCGACGGAGGGCGGCGGTGAAGAGTTCACGGTTCGGGCTAAAGGTGTAATCAATGCCACAGGCCCCTTTGCCGACGCCATTGAGAAAATGGACGATCCTTCACGAAAGCCTATGGTAGCACCGGCTTCTGGTGTCCACATCATTCTCCCCAAATCACTATGCGCAAACGAGAAGGGCCTTCTCAAAGCTTCTTCGGACGGTCGGGTCATCTTCATCCTCCCCTGGGAGGGATACACACTGGCAGGTACCACTGACCGCCCATGTGAGATTGAAAAGGACCCCCTGCCACAGGCCGAAGAGGTGGATTTCATCTTGAGTGAAGTCAGCAAGCTATTGTCCCCGGAATCAGTCCTCACTAGGGCTGACGTTCTTTCTGCATGGTCTGGTGAGTAGTTTTATCCGCAAGAATTATGAGCGAGTTATTAACAATGGTCAGGTATTCGCCCTCTTATCAGGGACCCCAACGCAAAGAACACGGAATCGCTTGTTCGCAACCATCTTATCACTACTTCGCCCTCTGGACTTCTCACCTGCGCTGGTGGAAAGTGGACTACTTACCGCTCCATGGCCGAGGAAACCGTGGACGAAGCTATGAATGTGTTTCGGCTGAAGCCAAAAACCGCCACCCTACCTGATATCAGCGGCGCCAACCTCTCTCGATTCGTCACCAATGGTGTTTGCCGTACGACCCGCCTGCCTGTGGTAGGTGCACACGGATATTCGCCTGCACTGTCATCCCAGTTGAGGGAAGTTTACCCCATCGATGCCGATATTGCAAACCACCTTGCACACAACTACGGCGATCGCGCTTGGGCTATCCTCGCCAACTCCAGCTCAGCCCCCTCTCGACTCATTCAATCATTCCCAATTATCGAGGACGAGGTTCGATACGCAATCCGATCCGAGTCCGCCTGCACTGTCGAGGACGTCATCTCGCGCCGCACGCGCCTGTCGTTCCTTAACGTCGAGGGTGCGAAGAGAGCACTTCCCCGCATCATCGATATCATGGCAGACGAGCTGAACTGGAGCGAGGTCAGGAAGGAGCAAGAGCAGACCAAAACAGTTCAATTCCTGAAGTCTATGGGAGTGACAGCGGACAAGTCCAAGGCGAGCTTTGAGGAGGTGTCTGTTCGCCCAGAGCCAGCAACATTGGCGTCGGGAGGAACAACAACGGCGTCGGGTATGCTTAGAGTCACCCCGGGCAAGCTCAAGGATGCGATGTAAGAAGTGAATTGGGTTGAGCTCCGCCATACCCGGTCTATTGCGGGACTTGGCGGGCAAATTTTTAATTTTTTTTTAATTATATCATCAAACATAGCGAACGATGCGGCATAACACGATGCATGCCAAACATCGAATTAGGAGAATGGGTCGGATCGAGTTGGGCTTATCTGTGAGCAAGTCAGCCATATTTGCCAGTTCGAGATATTCAAGGAGATAAAATATGGCGTTGATAGAAGGCGTATATAAAGTTGTTAATAAGATAATCATGACTGTTATGAAATAAGATGTATTCTTTTCAAGTCCTCTACATGATCTAATGAAAGTGGATTGCACGTTGATTCATCCTTGATTTTTTATGGTCTCTGATAGGCTGGTTAGACCTGGCGTTTATTTACAATATGCTGAGTGATCTAGAAGAATCTAGTGTGCGGCGCATTTGAACTTCAAACCTATCTATACTGGTCTCATCCATGAATCGGTTTCAGCTGCACCCACAACTCTGGTTTAGTCATGGAATGAAATACCTTCATGGGATTCATTCCACCATCAAGACCCCAAACTTGGTTCTTCTCTTCATATTCCTCCCTGTCTAGTTCCAAGTCAAAATTCCATAACAAGTGTGCTGCGATGAGCAGCATTTCCATGTAAGCAAGATTACGTCCGATGCAAACCCTGGGACCTGTTCCAAATGGTAAAGAAGCATTGAAGTGACCATTTGAGAAAGTCGTATCCTCTCCTAGCCAGCGCTCGGGCCGAAATGCGTCAGGTTCGTGAAAGTTTAGGCTTGAGTGCGTTGATGACCAGGGTGAGACTGCAACTATCGTCCCAGCTGGGACGTACAGTAGTAACCATTAATAGTGGCGCCACCCGCGGGAACGATGCGCTGCCGACTAGCTGGTGACGGTGGGAACAGTATTAGGGCTTCGTTTAGAGTAGCCTCAAGATATCAAAGTTCCTTGACCTTTTACCATTTTACATCATCATCTGTCACGAGAACTCCTCTGACCTCGCTTACCAAACGTCTGTAGACATTTGGATGTGTGCACACAAAGTAGGTCCATCCAATGAGGGCTGTGGTTGTGGTGTAGATACCAGCACTGATCAAAAATGAAATATTCAGGATGATTTCGGTTTGCGAAAGTGACTTTCTAGATTTCGGTGCTGAGAATATGATGCATAAAGTCTGCGTGGTTTCGATCCGAGTCGGCAAGGCGGCGAAGAGTTTTCTCGCGGGAATTGCTTAGATGGATCAACCTCCAGGTTGCGGCTTTGGATGGGACAAAGATATGAGTCATGGCTGTTACGAGCCAAGTGCCGACACCAGATAGTCTGCGTATGGCTTTTGTCCAGGTAGCTGCAACAAAGACATTGATGACTGATCTAAACAACCAAACGGTTCTGCAAAGCACAAGTCGCCCATCATATTGAACGCAAGATAAGTATCTACAGTTAATGAGCTGGGGAGATGCAAGAATCCAAATAGGTGAATGACCTACACCAACCCGACAAGTCCATAGGTCGCTCTTCAGCTGCCATGGTTTTAAGCACAGCGGTAAACTTGCGCATATGAATCTGAAGCAAACTCTCAAGATGTAGCTATGCGCTGTTGGTAAAAAGATAACTCAACGCCCTGCGCTGACGCGTGTGTTCTTTGTTGAGAGCCAGGTTTACTCCAGCCTGCCCATCTACGTTTCCAACGGCCCCGAGAAACATTGGCCTTTTCTCCATGTTCAGGCCACCTTTATAAATCACAGGTAAGCTAAAGCATTCTCAGTGTAGATGCAAACTTACGCGAAGACCATAAATTCCTCCCGAGCCTCGCCACTGATGAAGCCAACCTCATTTGGAGAAACTCGCACAACTGGGCCATATTTCTCATATAAGAATCTATAGTATATGTGCTGGTTTCCTGTGACGAGTGCCAAGGCAGCAGGCAGCTCTGATACACTGTTGATCCATGGACTAGGAATTGAACGAAGTGGGTGGAGAAACCGCCGTTGAATAGTCTGTAAAATAGATCTGGCCACAAGCTGGCCATTGTGAGTTGTTATCAACAAAATTGTTAAGAGGGCCAAAGACGGAGCAGCCATAATTGATTCGTTGTACACGAGCTCATCTGGAAAGACGTATGGTGGTATACCATTGGACCTGCGATAGCAGGCGAGAGAGGAAATGAAGAAGGAATGGAACAAGATTACGACAGAAAAAGGTACTAGAATGGAAATGGAGCTTTTGGTCACAGTAGCTATAAGGGATTGATGGTTTCTATAGAGTCGACTTTGATATAAAGCTAACCCCAACCAACCCTTCCCACTTTAAAATTTCCCTGGCAATTCGCGAATCCTAACATTGGGGCAGTGAATCTGAGGATAGTTCCTGGAGAAAACGCGCTGCTGAAGCTGCAAAACGGCTCCGCTCTGCAGCTTGATCGAACCACTTCATACATGCACCAGTCTCAATTTGGTGTTTGCTAGTTGTGCCACACTTACATGTATGGTGGGTGGATGTGCGCAGGGTCGCAGCTGCACCAAAAACTGGCAACAAGAAGCTCCTGTTTAAGATTAGCATAGCCCTAGAGAATGAAAAAAAAGCAAGTACCATATTAAGCGACGATGAAGGATGGGGTCCCCAGAGTCGAATTCCTCGATACTAGCGAGATTACCGTGAGCGGCGTCTAGGCAAACAAGAGAAGCCTTTTCACGTCCAGCCAAATCTTTGTTTCCCTCGCCACATAAAGGACGATAAATGACCAAACGATAATATAAAAGTATAATACAGAGGTTTTCTCTCTGCCAAGAAAGCCAGGGGTTTGCTTCTTCCCTATCCTGGAGCCCGCTTGTAACGTGCGCTTCGGGTTGTAGATACTCTGGGAGCTGGGACACGATCGCTGCCAGGTCGCAATCTGCAGACATCGTTGCAGATCTCAGGGCAAGAAAGTCGTCTCCAGCGGCGACAAGATCCTCATAGAACTTGCGCAGCGTCAAGCTTAGTTTCGCTAAAATGAACTGATAATAAATTGGCTGGACGGCTGGAGACTCCTCAACAACTGGGAACGCGCAATCCGGAAATTGCATCCCGGCGCTCACGCGATCGAAGCCAGAATGTCCGGCCTGCAATGGGATCTGGAGCCAATCATTGGTCACAAGCGCTGCCCATAATCGAAGACGCACGGGGTCATTTGAGGCACCCTCTGATGCGGATCTATGTTCTGGACTAATCTCCAAAGCCTGCGCCATGCGCAATGCGCACCCCCAAAGATTGTAATAAAGGTTAAAATCGCCAAAATGAATGAAGCAGGAACCAAGAATAACAATTGTCTGGATGTTGCGGATATCGAGAACACGAAGAAATTGCGATTCGTGAAGGAAGAACAAAGCTGAGTCATACCAATTCTGGATGACCAAAACAGGGTCTTCTGTTGTATTGTTCAGCCCGCAAGGTCCAAAGAGACAGGCGACGGAAAAAAAGGTATCCAGGAAGTAGCTTACCATGTGGTAGGAAAGACTGCAGGTGTTCATCATCCGTCATGAAAAGGGCAGCAATCTATTCAAGTCAGCCCGTTGCCCGATCATAGGTTACGGCACAGTCTCACAGTGATATAACTGAAAAAAACGCCAAGCCATGCACATTGAGCAGGACTGGCCAGTGTTCTGAAATAGCTTGCTGGGCCGGCTGCATAGAAAGCCTTGATTTCATGCTCGAGACTCTCTGGGTCTACTGCACCATGTACCCATGAAGTCCATCGCGCTGCATGACGAAGACATGCAGCAGTTGACACTTCAGATGGGAAGAACACCTGAGAAATGTTCCAAATCTTCTCCAAGCGCGCCTCTCTTCTCAAACGCTGGTATAGGAACTCCTCATTGGCACCCGTTATTCGCATGGGTCTCGTCCCGGCAGAGCTGCGCAATTGACCAGAGAGGCGCGAGACTTGAGCCAACAACCTTTTGTTGTCTTCAACTAAACTGGCATAGCTCGGTTCTGGCTCAGGTTCTTCAACCCCACTAGTTGCTCTTTAGTGATGATGAGCATGGTGAGAGTTTGTTGACATGGGCTCTCTTGAAGTCGCGAGTTAAGACTTACGTGCATGTCCTCCTGTGAACCCGTACTGTCTCAGTCCTACATTGGACACCCAGTCCACGCGAGCGGCACTGAAGGCATGGCAAGGATTTGTCACACCGAATTTTACTCCTTGTACATCGAAGGCAAGATCGGGGAGGGCGCTGCGTTGTCCGGGGTTCTGGGTTCATGTCATCAACCATCAAGTTGCATCGCCTGGATGCTTTCAATGGTAAGTCGGACGAGATTCGGGCAGGATTGTTTTGCCGCTTGTTCATGTTTCTTTTGGAGGCGCGGATAAACTAATCCCGGTGGGCAATGGCTAGTGCTGGCGCACTGAGTGGAGCGTAATTCTTCCTTTCCGTCATCTCGCCCGAGTCCCGTCCGAGCCTGGCAATCGAGGCTCTTTTGGCGGGCCCTATCGGCATCGACCATTACGAGGCTTGTCCTGCGCTGTGTGTCGTTGGCCGTATGGACATTATTATTCTATCACACCAAAAAAATATTATTTAAGGAGACCATGGCCTTTCTTGAACACGGCACTCAAAATCCCGGGCATCTTCGGCTCGCCAATTCTGATGGATCTTTTTCGCGACAGCCCGTTGGGGCAGATTGTCCGCTTTGTTACATGTTACCAATACCTCTTGTACCCCGAGGAGCGAGCAGACTTCACGATGCCCAATACCGAAAAAGTAACGCATGGTTCATCTATTCTCGGCGATTCCTTGCCCGGGTTGCACCCACATAACCCGGCCTTCGCATTGACCCCCTTCGACAATCAAGGAATATCCTCACAACCCCAACCAAATCCTCCCAGACGCGAATTCAACTGCGCGTCTCAACACCCTTTTACGAGAGCCTCTTCTTGTTTGAACCATGCAAGGGGTCGAAACTTGCCAAGAAACCAATTAGATAAGGAAGGAAGTGCTCCCGATGGCAAGACAGCAGTATTGGTGGAATGGTACGACAAGAATGACCCTGCAAATCCCCAAAATTGGAGCAGAGGAAAGAAGTATCTTGTAACGGCCGTTCTCTGGCTATACACCTTTACGGTTTATTGCGCTTCTGCCATATACACACCTAGCATCGATGGCGTAATGGAGGAGTATGGCGTTAGTCACACGGTCTCCTCATTGGGCCTCTCGCTTTACGTGCTCGGTTATGGTGTCGGGCCACTTCTCTTCTCGCCAATCTCGGAGATCCCACGCGTTGGCAGAAATTCACCCTATATCCTTACTTTGTCTCTTTATGTACTTTTGTCTGTACCAACTGCTCTGGTTCGCTCTTATCCAGGATTCCTCGTCTTACGCTTTCTAACCGGGGTTCTGGGCTCGCCATGCCTGGCTACTGGTGGTGCAACGCTTCAGGACATGTTCTCGCCCATGGAACTACCATATGGGTACACAGCATGGGTTGGAGCCGCTTTCTGCGCGCCTGCGCTGGGCCCGATTATTTCTGGCTTCGTAGTTGCAAACAATCAATGGCGTTGGTCCTTGTGGGAGATCTTATGGATGGCACTCTTGACATTTGTCGTCATGTTCGCCTTTTTCCCCGAGACTTCTTCTGCAACTATATTGTTTCATCGAGCTAAGCGGCTTCGTCACCGTTTCAGAGACCAGCGGTACCTCTCTCAGTCCGAGATGGACGAGACTAATTCGTCTGTGCGCGAAGTTATCAGAGGCGCTCTGCTACGACCCCTTCAAATCACTTTCTTAGATCCGGCCGTTTTTTTCACCAACTTTTACAGTTCATATAGCTACGGTGTGTACTATAGCTTTTTTGAAGCTTTTCCAATTGTGTATACGGACGGGTATAGATTCAGCCTTGGCTTGACCGGCACTGCATTTATGTCTATTGTTGTGGCTTGCTTGGTCGGCACCTTGATTTATTTAATCTATGTACACTGGTATTTGGTACGTTCTCATTACATGTACCTCGTCATTCGGGCAACAAGACTAACGTTAGGCGAAGGAACCTAAGTTAAGAAAACATGGGCCTGGTGCTCAAGAGGAGCATCTTATTCCGGCGATGTTTGCGTCTTTTTTGCAACCAATAGGTCTATTCTTATTCGCATGGTCGAGTCGCCCCGAAATTCATTGGATTGTCTCCATGGCAGGCATTTCTCTCTTCAGCACTGGGGGTTTTATCCTTTTCCAAGGTAAGATTATGGTTCGTCGCACCAGGCAATATCTGACTTTTGAAAGGAATCTTTATATACCTGCCGTTATGTTATCCCCGTTACGCTGCGAGTTTATTTGCCGCCAATGACTTCTTCCGTTCTGTTTGGGCTGCTGGTGCGGTCCTTTATGCAGCACCGCTTTTCAACGCACTTGGCATATCCCGGGGAGTTTCGCTTCTTGGTGGCCTGTCTTGTGGAGGTGTACTGGGAGTCTCAGCCCTTTATTTATATGGGGCTAGACTAAGAGCGAGATCGAAATTCAGTGAGGCTTAAAAGCCAATGATATTTCTGCCTGGCTAATGCAGCACAGGCATTCAGAACTGTCAATTAGGGCTTGCTGAAGGTCTCTTAAAGCCGCGTTGGCAGGGTTTTCTTGCCCATCACGGCTAAGCCATTTGAATCCATTCTGCATGATTATGGTGACAGATAGGTTTCAAGAATACATTCAACATCCATATCAGCACCTTTGATGAGTGAAAACAAGTTTCCGGGTATTGCGATGATGGTATGTCGACTTAGATTAAACTGCTTGCTGCTTGGGTTCCTGCAAGACAGTCTCCTGTTCGGTGGATGGGACCGTGAGGATGATGATATTTGAGAATTCAATGACCTAGACCATATTGAAAGTGACGTGCATGTTTTTGAATCCCTCAATTGCCCCACTAGCTTTCAAGCGCCCTTTTTCTTTGACATGTTTTGCCTGTCGTAAGTGACTTGTGTGTGAATAGAGTAGCACAGTTTTGCCATGAAGCTGGAGATCAACAGCAAGGGCGAATCCAGCCGGCCCAGCGCCAAGGATGGATATTTTGTGTTCCATCACGGATGCTTTGTGGCAGGTCTGGGGAGAGGTTATGTTGGGATCGAGATGTTCGCATTTCTCATCCATGGTAAGCTTGAGCAAGTGTCCAAGGGTAAAAGACAAATCTTTAATTAAGTTGCATTTGATCGCATATAATCATATTGAACTACTAGAACCTAAAGCGTTGGTAAATCTACTAAATGTAAATGAATGAATGATCTTCAGAAAACCAGAGCGATATTAGTTTAGCTTAGTGGGTAGGCAGTAGCCAGGACGGGAGACGGAATTTCAACCCATATTAATTGGAATACGCGTCGTGAGACTTCCAGCGGGTGCGATGCTACTGCAACCGAAGTCTTATGTAATGCCGCAACTTTAGTCTTCCACGCCCCTGCATATTCACGCAACCGATGAGCAAGTTCGCTCTATTTATCATTATGTGAGCCATTTGTGCCACACCGTCATCAATCTGCCTCTCCGCTGACGGGAAGGGTTCCCAGGCGGGATAAAACATCCCTTCAGACGTCGAATGCGCCACATCTACCAGGGAAGGACCAGTTAAATTTGATGAACAGGATTTACAGGAACAGCCCTCAAGGTCCGCGCAAAACTGCCACTAAGAAAAAGATATACGATGACGATTTCAAGATTCTAAATACTGACGAGTTTTTCTTACGCTTTATCTCCCACAAGTACGTCATCGAAACAGGAATATATGACACTGAGATGATGGCGTCCCTAGTTGCTAGTTGTTCTGAAATTATCACGAAAATGCTTCCTCAACTAAATCTACCCCAAGTCCATCCTTGATACAATTTAGGGTATGATTCGTAACCTCATCTGCCATACTGCCAGGGCCACATACCACAATGGTGGTTTTCTGGCCAGGTTCCATGTTCGCTCTCAGTACAGACTCTATATTTATTCTTCCTGAATTCACTGGAGCTGGAGCTGCAGAGGTTAATCCCTTTCCGGCTTTGACTTCATTAAGAGAATCTGGCTTGTCAATGGTGTCAAGGGAGCCTGTACACCAAAAGGAGCATTCCATTCCTTTAATATCCAGGAGAAATATTTGTCTCACATGATCAATGAGACCAATTTCTCTAGCAGACCATGCGAGTATAAATCTCTTTGGGGGTTTCATTACTTTCCCGCTCTTGTATTGGTTTTAACCTCTTTGAAGAACCGCATTTGCGAAGTCTTGCGTAAAGCCTAGTATGTTTGTTTTGCCGATGCCACCAGCGATGGATAGAATAGTGTCGGCAAGGAATAATGGATGAAGACTGGCCCGATGGCCCGCATAAGGGCCCTTAGTATATACTAAGATTTATGTCTTGGACCCTGAAGGCGAGGCTAATAGATGGCGTCTGAGATTTCCAGTCATTCCAGAATGCGAACGGATAAGGAAGCGGACGGATGCGCAGTCCTGAATATGAGTTTCACCTGGCGTGGCTGCTTGTTCCTCGCTGGCTAAGGACGAGGAAGAAGCAAGGCTAGGAGATTGGGATTGACCTGGGTTCGTCCAGCCTGCAACACTAAAGGGGTGGCTCTCCCAAATATTTCCTAGTCCGGGCACGTAGAGGAAGCTGTGCTGCCCTGGACCGAAACCCCATGCCACTATTGGGAAAAGAGTGACTAGCATGATATCGCATCCCGGGACTGCCTCTACTATCGCCTTGGAACTATCAAAGTTGTTGTAGAAAGCAATGTGAACTAGTTGAGCAAGTCTATCAGCAGCCCAAAAGGCGAATGCTATGTAAAGCCAGACTTGATGACCGTAGTCGTATCCGAAGTGGGGAACAATATGGTACCAGCATCCGACCAAACCAAGAATAACTAGGACTATATGGAGCACCAAGAAGCATTCGTAAAATTTGATGCGGAGCGGGAGAATCGCAAAACCCGCAGATAGACACAGTACTATTATTGCAATTATTCCCCACCACTATACAAAATAGTTAGCAAATAAGTCATGAGTCGAACAAGCACATGTTCAAGACGAAGCGGCGATAGGGCAGGCTTCATCAGAATAAGAATGTGGTGGTTAGAAACTTACGTAAAACGGTTCTGGCGCCTATGTGGCATAAGCTGATGCTCCATCATACTCTGGCTCAAAGTACGCTAATGTGTAGGCAATGGAGTGCACGACAGCTTGTAAGGCAGACGCTCTTGCGGCCCAGCGACGCAGAATCAGGAAGGTTGTTTGGCTCCACCCGGTAAAAGCAACCAAAAGATTATCCCGTCCGGCGAACAAGACGACAATACTTAGGTTGACAAGACTTAGTGGTACCCATTGTCGACATATCCGCCATGTCCATGCCCGTCATATCACCTTTGCTCGTGAACGTAGCGCAGTTCAGGGAGAGGGAGCATAGCGAATCATGACATGACTGACAGCAAAGGTCTTGGTATAAGGAAATGCCGAACCCGACGATGCCATTTTTAGATGCGCTGGCGTCATGAATCAGACAAGGGAAAAAGTATACGAAAGGTAATGTAGGGAATCATGGTGGATGGACTGCGCGCTGATCAACAGCGTACAATACAACAGCGATGATCTTTCAACATGACTGAAAAGCAGCGCCACGATGCCAAGAAGTACGGTTTAGTCTTCTAATCACACAACGCCGGATGAGTGGCGTTTCACACTGGGATAAGGGAGAGGGCAATTGAGCTGGTTGTAACGGATGGCTCTCACTGCCTTGGCCAATCATGATCAAGATTAGGGGCTGAGGGAGCGGGTTTGAGCTGGTTTTCTTGAAGCATCCCGGGGCCTTGGCCAATCGTTGCAGGGCTAATTACCTGGAGGTCATGGGCCTTGCCGATATCCGTGTAATCGCATAGAGAAGTTTTTGGCCAGTTCCCACACTGAATTTCGCAACAGGTTTAGCGCAAGTCGCCGTGGTTTGTCTGGGCCCTTCTAGCAGCCTCTGTTGCGTGTGCAAAACGCGTCCCGTCAATTGCCAATTTCTTCCGTCCAAGGCCAACATTGATTCTACATTCACACAATGACGTTTTTTTTTAATAAGAATATTATTTTACTACTCGGAATCTGCTTGATACGTAATCGCGTTCCAGTGACCTCAGAAGTTTTGTGGCAATTAAATACCGTTGGAATAATTAGCTAGCGAAGACACTGGAAATCACACAGATATAGAAGCCATGCGCTGTTCAGTGGGCCCAATACAAATGCGGTTTGCGGGTACTTTGGCGCCCAACGTCTACTCTGTAGTGGTCCTAAAATGAGCAAGGCAGGTCTCTCACTGCCTTGATATCAAACATATTTACTCAAGGACAAGTGCACAGGAAATAGTCATGGTTTCCCAGAACAAATTATTCTATTGATAAGGACAATACAAAAAGAGCTAAATAATCATTTTTTAGGACGTTGTACGATGGTGGACTGCTTACCACCCGCGGCACGTTCCTTCAAACAATCATCACAAACTATCTCGTTCCAGCGGCGGTCTACCGTATCTCCCTCACATTTCTTTCCCTCACGAATGCTTTTACACTCACTCTGTTTAGTTTTTGCCCCAACGTCAATGTCTAGATCGCAGTCCTTGCACCATTTAGCTTGTTGAATGTAATGGCACATTGTAGTTATCAAGTTGGCTGTCGACGTGACGGTTATATATGGTATGATTTTGGTCCTAAGCGCTTGACTTGGGAGTACTGCGAGTGTGGATGTTGATGGTAGACAAATTGAAGACCCAAAAGAGAATGATACTACTGGTTATATACTTTTTCAGAAAACGAACAAGTCGAAACCAATTAGTTATTCATTGCAAGAGTTCAAAGTGCAGACCTAATCAAATACCAACTGCACTGTGACTCAGGCCAGCACTGGATAAATCTCTACCAAGACATCGTCTATGGGATGACAAGAGAAGGTGATGAATCTCCTATCCTGAAACATGGCGACTTCAATTCAACGCCCGATCAAGGCAGAACCCAGCATTGAATAGCAACAACAGATTTACTGCTAATTTACTGCAGTATTAGAATTTTTCCGGCCCGCAGACTTTTGTTTCAAAGCCAGGGCTTGTAAAGCCGCTATTCATCCTCAACCATTGATTGAATCAAGCACCTTTCGATTGACCGCTCATTTCCTTCGACTAAATCAATCCAAATCACAACTATGATGGATTTCCTTGCATTGTGCTATTCTTGGAGGATAGTGGTCATGAGTCCGTGAGCCCATTCACAACATACGGCCCTACTCTATTTAGTTTTCTCTTCAGTCATATCCCTTTCAAAATGCTCATCTCCATGAACCAGTTCATAATTTTGCATTTCTCCTCATTTTCCACTTTAATTTACCCAACATCTCCGTGGTGGTTGTTTGGTTTTCTGTCCGTTATCCCCCTCATCTAACTTGATGGGATTTTGATCTCGGCATTAACTCGTGGCCGAGAACACAAACAGACCCTCATGTTTCATATCGTCTCCATAGTCGGATGCTTGAATGCAAAAACGAACACAAATCGCTCTGAGCCCATTGGCTTTAAGCTTTATGGTTGGGCAGTTACGATAGGGCATGTCGTATGAAACCAACCAATTGTAGCTTGCCCGCACAGTCCCTGGGGCGACTGTCAGATTATTGGGTAAGGCTGTATCGTAAAAACACAACAAATGAGGTCAGACCTGTGCTGAATGTCCAAGGCAACTCTTGTACCGATTTGCCGTTATCCTGTAACAAGACCCAATTGAATGCCTCGCTGTAAATTAATGTCAGCGTGTCTGACGAGCCATCAGCTGTGGATTGCTGGTTTTAGCACGTACATCTATTCCACCGCGCTTCCCGGACCAACTCAACTGTTTACAAGCAACTTTTTGACCGAATTAGCGGAAAACATTATTTATTTAGGTTGCTGGAGATCGCCAATGCGGCACTTCTCTCATTATTATAAGAAGTATCTGGTTTCTGTCACTGCTTGCCATCAGCATAGATTTCAACAAGCTTTCTTACTAACAACGGCTATTTACCCTTGACCAATCCATATCAAAACAATCTCAACACTCGAAGACAGGATCCATAGGATGTTATTGGGGCCGCTGCCATTTTCGCTATCTTGGCGGCTTAAGTGGCCGATTACGAAGATTTATATCTTGAACACCAGAGCCCATACTGTTATAGCTTGTGATAACCATTTGGATAGACTTAGTGGCAACTCAAATATTTAGCCAGAAACAGACGATGCCCGACTTCTAGTAAGCCATGTACAAAGGCAGCTTGCTACAGCCGTTATTGCCCAGGACTCCCCAAGCTCACTGGTAGCTCTGCTCCCTCTAAAGTAGAATCCCCCCACTCCAGACGCATTGAAAGCTGTGGCATCTGCCCAAACTGCAACGATCTCATTTCCATCGCTGGATTTGCCGCCCACATTAACTGCATTTTCTACCGGACTATCTTGCTCTGAGGTCATATGAACGAGTTTATATGCCCATTTGGAACCACCGAGACTCTTAACATCGGATCCATGCGATCGTCGCCACTCAATTCTTTCCAAGAGTCTGTCCGGGCCTTGGCCGACCTGGAAACTAAACCAATATCGCGCTTTTTTTGTGGAGATGCCCATCATGGATAATCACTGGACCCCAAAAGCCTGCGGGCAGACCCATTGAGAAGTAACTTTCCGTATCCTTAACTAAGGGAAGAAAAAGGTGAGACGGCACTAGATGCAACCCATACACTTCATGCATTCCAGTCTGTGTCCATTTAGAATGTGGTAAGGGCATTGGTAATTTCTATCCCACCATACGTAACTGCACTTGGAATGTGTGGGATTGGGCCAATTGGCCCATTCTAGCTAAAACGTGCCCATAAGCTACCCTTTCCAAGACCGACACAGACATGTAATAAGATGTCACATAGTATTTGGAATGCTAAGCCTTGCAAGGCTGATAAGCATCCAAAGAAATCTCCATGAGGAGAATGATCGCCGACAGTGCCACTGCAGGGTTGTAGATGGAGGTATCGGCTAGGGCATTTTGGTGGATTGCGGGCGGCAAGGAGTTGCCGAAAATTTCGCAAAGTGCCTAATACCTGATTTTTGATGGCGTGCCACTAAACACTACAATCCATCAATGGATTTAATTTACGTTACTGATTTTCTCTAATATAAGGACACCTTCCTTCTTTTTTCCTCTCGGAGAATGTGGTACCCTAGTGTCGACCACACAACGGTTTCGTAGGAAGGAAATTCGTGTGTAATTGTAACTCATATGCTGTTTTGGCGCGAAAATCCAACATTCGTCTTGCCATTGATCCCGAAATGCTTTAGGCAATACGATAAAAAACATTTGTCACTCAAACACCTTGTTTCAGTATGGGCTGACTTGTCTTATAATGACCCATAAACTCCAAGGGATCAATGATCCTGATTGTTCTTATCGGCCCGATCTGGCAGACCAGTACGGAGTGCTTCCAAAAAATAGTAATTATAAGACAATTGAAAATCATCTTCTCAAATTGCAGTTGCCAGTAGGATCTCAAAACAAACGGTGGCCTTTGCAGATATAATGATAATGTCAGGAATGAAGGTGTAGCTTGATGCGTACCATCATACCCTCGGAATACTTTTGTAACTCTTGATGAGCTTTTGACTGCAGTACAAAAGATCTTCTTTTATGGCAAACATGTATACAAACCCGCGGTCCATCCTTCAGACTATTGAGCGAGGTCGGCCATTCAGTGGATTGCTTAATGGACAACTTCTGTACTGAATATTTAAGGAAAGATAACTTACGGGCGTGGGCCAAAATTGGAGACTACAATTGATATCGCCGAGGTGCGGCCCGACCCGCAGCGAAATGCAATAAGAGCGCTCAAAACCTAGGTATGGCCGAGGCTAGAATCAGACATACTAAGATGAAAGAAATGCCTGCATTTTCGCAAATGAAACCTTGGCAATGTTATTGAAGAGAAAGGTATAAACTGGATGATATATTTCCAGACAGCTTACCTTGCTTTTCAAATATCAAAAGGGCAGCAATATTTGTCACCTGCTTGGAGTTATAGGAAGCTCTCAAATTCGCACGCCCACATCTTTATATTCCCCGATTCACAATGAAAGTCATATATATAATCATTACCACGGTGGCTTTCGTACAAGCCTTAACTACATCGACATACAATAATTGCCTCGGAACCTGCATATTGGATGCTCTCGATAATGTATCGTGCGGTCACTATGATCCCAAATGCCAATGCGAAAACGCAGCCACAATTGAAAGCTCAGCGGCCATTTGTGCGCTTCAAAAGTGTGGCGGTTCAAATTTGAAAAGTAAGGTTCAGAGTTTTAAAATCAAAGACCTCTTACTAACTAATAGAAACTAGAAATTATTGGATCTATTTTACCAAAGTCTTGTAAAACACAGGGTTAGGCGGTATCAGTATTTGGAGAAACACATCACCCTGCTGGACTCCCAAACTGGAGTTGTATGAGAGAATTTCAATTCATTAATTACTACTTGAAATTACTGCGACATGTGTAAAAGCCCTTGTGAATAGACTCCTGATTCGGGAACGATGCCTTTTCTTCTCCAGCCATTTCTGGCCAGGTGACATTTTGTGATCATTTAGCATCTTGATGCGATGGATTCTGCCAATCTTCTTATGAACTAAAATGGAGTCTGGTCTTATTTGAAAGGTCAAATGTTCGTAGGATGAATTGGGTTCAAGGAGGAGTGACAGCAACTTGGCTCATTGGGCGTGTTATGAAATGCGCTGGAATCAATGGAGTGTAATCTGGATAGAAAAATACATCTTGAACGATCAAGGTGCCTGAAAAAAACGTACTAATGCGGGCGTCAATTATCTCTAGGTGAACCCTGATGGCCACGAGGCTGCCCAAGCACCCACGGCCGGAGCCTAACTAAATCAAGGCCGGACACTTTCCGGACACTTTCAAATTTACTTGGGACATATAACTGTCGCGTCCAGTCCCATTGCCTTTGAAATTCAATTCTTCATTCTTTCCAACAAGGCTCAAATTCATTCGCCAACTCTGGAAAACAACGTGCTCCGTTATTGTCCCACCAGTGATCACTGACCGCCATGGCCCCCGAACACCATCATCACCACTACCACCACCACCACCACCACCACCACCATAATCATCACCATGGGGATGAGCCTGAGAAATCCATTGGAGAAAAGAATAAGCAACATTACAAGTAATCATACACCCGGGCTTTGTCGCGCATTGGCCGCTAACTGATATGCGGCAGCCAATTGACTTCTGATATTTTTTCCATTCCCTGGATTGCTGACATGTCATACCACATTGTCAAAGAGCTCCAAGAAAATGTCGCGTGGATTGAGTTCAAACACTCAGAATCAGAATCAGCCTCCGGGCCTATAAAGATGCTTGACTATGCATGCGGAAATGGCTTGGCCTCTCGTGTAAGGACTTTCCTCGGCTTCCCAGTTTCCTCGCTAACATCCCAAGGCCTTGGCTCCGTTTGTCGACGAGATCCGCGGAGTAGATATATCTTCGGGTATGGCTGAACAATACAACAACAAGGCCCAAGAAGAGGGCTTTTCTCCTCAAGACAAACGCGCTATCCAAGGCGATCTTCTCAATCCCAGAGCAACCCCCTCACCTGAGCTCAGTACGCCCGAGTTTCACGGCTTTGACATCATCACCATGTGCATGGCACTTCATCATGTCGAGGACTACACTGTCATGATCCAGAAGCTGTCCGAGCGACTATGCGAAGGTGGAGTTCTTGTCATCATTGACTGGGTCTCGCCATCCGAGAGTGGGTGTGGCCTGGCAGAGAATGTGGTGACGCAAAATGCACAAAAGATGTCGGGCCACACCATCACACGCCTGGGCTTCAAAGAAAATGACGTCAAGGCGGCATACGAAAAAGCTGGCCTCGAGGACTGGGCATGGAGGTGGACTTCGCAAAAGTCTAGAATGCCCGAGGAGATTGGTGGTGAGCAGCAGTTGTTTTTCGCTCGGGGTCAAAAACCTGCAGCCCAACAACTAATTTATTGACGCTAAAGAATACCATGCAGCCTTCCAATTTTAATATACCCTACCCTTGTTCATGATGCATTCTGTCTCTAGTGAAAAGAAAGATCGCATTCTAAGAACCCATGAATACCTGTGCCATGCCTTGCTGATTTCCATGCATTCACAACCCCACATTTTGCATCCTTGCGCCCTCTAACTAACTAACTATCCGCTTGCCCAGTCAATTCCATCACGAGCCGCCATGCCTAATTCAGTGCGCGAGAGCGTCTTGCTGACCAAACTCCACATTTGAGGGGCAGCATGTGATTTATTAGGCTCGGCCTGTGTCGCTGTCAGCCATAGCCGGAGTCGGCATTGGTGTTTGGCTTGCCGAGTACTTATTGCTGTCAATCGTCCTTTATAATTCCACACGTACCTGTCATATCTCTCTTCCAAATTGTTTTTCTTTTGTTAGGCAGTCTTCAAATACATCAACAAAGTCATGTCTGTCAACCCTACCAATGCGGACCCAGATTGGCGGCCTAAAGCCATCATCTTTGATCTCCTCACTGCCCTGATAGACTCTTGGAGTCTTTGGGATACATCCGCATCAACTGCCAGCTCGAGAGAAGGTAGAAATTGGCGCGCACGCTATCTCAAGCTTACATTCGGTGCTGGTGCATACGTTCCCTACGAGGATCTCGTTGGACAAGCTGCGCACGATGTGGGTTTATCCCCGTCAGCACCAGAGGCTTTGCTGCGCGACTGGGAAAACGTACAGGCTTGGCCCGAGACTGGAAGGGTGCTGCGCGATCTGAGAAGACGGGGCTATAAATTGGGTGTCGTTACGAACTGTTCTAAATATTTGGGGCATATTGCCGCTCGCGGGGTTGAGAAATCCGTGGGTGAAGGTAATACAGAGGCCTTTACATTCGATTCCGTCACTACTGCGGAAGAGAGTGGGTTTTATAAGCCTGTAAAAGCATCGTACGAGGCCATTTTGACGAGGATGGGCGTTGAGCCAAGAGAAGCATTATTTGTTGCCGGAAGCGCAGGGGATGTCCAGGGTGCGACCGATGCTGGAATGAAGGTCGTCTGGCACAACAAGGTCGGCTTGGCTAAGGTGGGGGATGCCGTCGCATTGAAAGAAGGCAAAACATTAGATGGTGTGTTGAAAGACTTTTTGTAAAGGGTATATTTATGTGCTAGTTGGGCTGGGCAACAAGCATCTAAACATCCGTAGACCTGAATGCAGTGTAGTAAGTTGAGAACTCTGTGCAATGTATAGGACCTTGTAACCAGCAATTCTTCTGTAACTAACGTGAGAGTAAACGCGTTTTAGGCTGAAATATACATACAGAAAGCTTTATGGGCCTATATATCCTGAAACACTTATCATATGATACGTGGGGTGCTGACACAAAACCTGCCCTCTCCGACGTATAAGATCCGCTCGATATCCCCCTGTTCGACTTTGAATAATCAAATATCTATGGAATCTCCTACTATCTGAAGCGCTTATAAAGGCAAGTCCAGAGCAAATTAGACTTCTTGTTGAGGGAGTTACTGGTAGCAGTCATAAAGCTGTAATTCCAAGACTGACTCAAGACCCAAATTATCTCGAAAACTATGATGGACTTTTCTCCTTCCTAGAAGCTTTGCCTCATAATTCAATGTCAAGAGACATGAAAAATCCGGACACATCCATTAAATGTCATTATTGTGGTGTCCTGTCCTTTCGTACCACGTTGTTACCACAATATGGCAAGGATCGCGTATACAATTATATCAAATCCAATCTTAAGTGATATTGAGGACTGTCCAAATCCTGCTTCTTCTGACGCCTTTGAATTCGCATCAGTCAATAGAAAATTCCCAGGAAAGGCTATTAGTGTCAACATTGTCTCTGTTGCTCCTACTCACATCTCTCCTCACTAAGTGAATTTAATGAATCTAGTCAGAGGTCTCTGATTTTGGGCACCAGCATCTGCAAGATTCTTTCCTTGATATCCAGATGTATGGACGATATTTAATTGTCATTTTAGATACAAAATAATACAGTCCCATAAGTGCGATGCTTAAGTTTGTTCAAGCAACAATAGTCGTCAGGTAAGATGTGGGATATCCCGCAAGCATTTGACGCGGCTTGCGGCCTGTCAATGGATCGCCCGGTTCAAGCCCACAACGCCGAGGGACTCGACTGAGAAAGTGGGTCAAACTGCTAGAAGTCGTCTTGCTATTTCATCAAAAACGAATGGCGGTGTGACAAGCGCGCGAGCAGAATGAAGCTCTTGTGCGCGTGATGGTGATGATGGCTGAAGCTCTTACGATCATGTACGAACCATCGAAGTGACAGGCCACTAAGCGAGTCAACAAGTTGGCGCCCCGGTGTTCTCCGCAGTTTTCGGTCACGATTGTTTATGACCCCAGAAGAATATTGGTCTGATCTGCTGATGCAGGCGCTAAAATCCCCAGGGTATTTACTGGGCCCCTCCGGCTGAAGAGGACATGGAGGGATATCACCCGATCTTTATTAATCCCGCTGTCGGCGCCATTGTGGGCGATATTGTACAAAGCACAAAGGGCGATTCTGAGAAGTAAAAAAAATAAAATAAACAAAAGTGTTGTGTGAGAATGTTCTGGAGCGAGATGTGTGGCGTGGCGATGATTTCATTCGCTATCAGACCAATTCTTCTATCAATTGTGGTGTGGTCTTTGGCCTCATCCAGAATTGCACCCTGGCCAGACTGTATGCTGCAGGGATTTCTTGCCCCCTGTCGCCAACTGTCACTATTCTGAGCATGGAATGACCTGTTATGGACTGACGCTGATAGACCCCGAAGATTGGCTTTGCTGCGCAGCGGGGTAGGATATGCGTCAATGTTCAGCGGTGGCGTGCTTTCCTTGACGTTCGTGGAAGCCGTTCATTGACCAGACTTGCGCGCATACGGTACCCGTAGCAAGGTTCAATGCACAGTGTCCTGTTGTGGCCACCAACTTCCTACCAATAGGCTCACCTGAGGGGAAAACTGCTGTCTGGTACATGAATGTGGCGTGTTTGAAAGTAATTGTTTGGGACTAAATTGGCCAACAGAGTCATTCTAGTATCATCATGCAAATTTGTACATAAGAGCCTATATCTACCACGCATGCAATATGAGAACACTCTACAAATCAAAGACTTGAATCGATCGCACCGACTTATCCCCTTAATCATCACATTTTCTTAACCTCACTTCTGCTTTCAACATGGCTTGGTTTGATGGTTCCTGGGATGTCCAAGACGCCGGTAAGCATTCTGGCTTTCCTTGTGTTTCGCTTAACTAAGACTATCACAGATGTTGCTCCTGCTGAAAAGTACGGAGATCTGGCCAAGGAAGCGATTGCTCTACTCAATAACTTCAAGGCCGAGGCCAAGACTGTTCACGACCTCTTGAAACATCTCTCAGAAGCAGCCGCCGAAGTTGAGGTTTTGGAGAAGGCCAAGGTCCATCTTGAAGGGGAGCTTGCCACTGCCAATGCTACCATCGACCAGCTGAGGGAGCTTAAGGCATCCGAGCCTCAGGGGGTGAAGGAAGAGACATCCGTCGAGCCCGATCCTGCCGAGGAGAAGCCAGAGGAGAAGCCAGTTGAGGTTGAGACTGCTGAAGTCAATGAGATGGAGGAGAAGCCCGCCGAGCCCGCCATGGTAGAAAATCAGATTGAAGAGAAACCAGCCGAGGAGAAGGTCGAGGCTGAGAAGCCTGCAGAACCCAAGGAGGTTGAAGAAGAGAAACCCACTGAGGCTGAAAAGGCTGTCGAGGAGGAGAAACCCGTCGAGGAAGAGAAGGCTGTCGAGGAGGAGAAACCCGTCGAGGA
>PGGA01000007.1:274775-360981 GCA_004380915.1 Calonectria pseudonaviculata
AAGGCGTGCGCCCCACCTTACGCCTACGGGTACTGGTATCAAACTCACTATACTAGGCCGGTCTCAGGGTAGGAAAAAGTTGTGCTACAACAACTATAATTTCGTGCTTGATATATAGAGCAAGGGGTTTGATAACCAGTGTCTAGATGAAATACTAACAATACCTGGTACACAGGCAGTAGGTGTCAGGGGTTATTAACAGGCCTGTCTGGACACCAATTAAGTAATAAAGTTTAAACTTGGGTATGCTCAGCCAACGTGGAGAGTTGGTACAAGAAGCCTTATGATTTGATCTTCAAAAGTCAATAGACAAGATAATCTAGTTGAGCGATTAGCTGCAAATAACTTGGAAAATGATTGGGGTAGTGAGGCCAGGGAGGCTGAGATGAAGGTGGATGCGGTGATCCAGTATTAAATGGAGTAAATTTCCAAGGGACAACCGCACAGAATCAACCTGGGGCCGGATTAACCTAGCGTAGGATCAGTGGTATTGCGCGTTGAACGAAGAAATTTCCGTCCCCTGCGGTGGAGCACTGTATCTGTATAAGAGCAACTGGGTCACCGTGCGAGGGCATATTCGGCCGAAGCTAACACAACATGGTTAGATAGATGCAGTTTGTCAAATAACAATGGATACAAATTCTATATTGGGACACCAGTGCGATAGCCTTACCGTTGGGCTGATTTTCGAAGTAAATTAGATTGTGCCTTGCAGAAGCGGCCTTTTGTTATTTCAGCCTCTTTCCTCCAAACCTCGACTTTGTTCTTCATCTTCACTTTCGCCATGGCCACCCCCAATGCGTGGTTCGACCCGAATTTGCCCGTACATTATCAGGCAGAGCAGGATAGGGACAGAGAACAACAGCCATCGCCGTTATCGGTCAACTGGGACCCGACTCCAAGACCAGCATCAAATCCACATGCCGTTCAACATGGCATGGCAGCCGTGGAACAGGAACAGCATTTGCTCCGCGACCTTAGCAAAACCCCCCGGGCGATCGTGTACGAACAGCCACAGACGAACCCGATACATAAGATTCCAGGGGAGGGTTTAGGACAATGGCGACCAGGCTCGTGCAAAAGCACTCCGTGGACTGGACTCCTGGGCTTAGTAGTGGCGCTGATGGCGATTGCAGCCATCATTGCTGTTCTGCTCTCGGCCAACGACAAAGCCACCGACTCCTGGCCAAGCGAGGAACGACCGATCCAGCTCGCTGTGATATTGGCCATTGTAATAGCTGTGGGAAATGCTGGGCTCACGCTGGCGTATCACGAAGGCGTCACACTGACGGGGTGGGTGAAGATGCTAAATGGTGGTAGCCTCAAAGACTGTCACTATTACTGGCAACATGGGTCAAGCGCGTTGCAGTCCATGGTAGGGGTACGGCATTTTAGCAAGATCTCATTTGTGTCCATCATTTTTCTGCTATTGATCATCGACAGCCCGCTGCTCCAGCGAGCTGCAAGTTTCAAGACTGTAACAGAGACGATGCCTGCAACGTTCAAGGCAGGGCTTTCAAATGCTCAGCTCAACCAACCAACCGCTTACTACATGACGCGTGCACGCGCAATTAACGCATTATCAAGTAATTTCTCAGCTGTTGTGACAGCGTACACCAACCGCGATGCCATGAAAATCGACCTGGGCGGTTGCGACGGGACCTGCTCGGGCTCTCTAATCGCTGCCGGATTCGACGTCAGCTGTACTAGAAGTGGCACCGACTATGACCTGGACTTGAAGACGGGCGGGAATGCCACTGTTGGATCCATCCTTGTGTCCTCTAATGGTATCAGCTCTCCTGGCATCATCACAATTTCGACCTCGTACAAGGGCACGGCGTCAGAGACTGGCCAGCTCATCAACACCAATTGTACCCTCCACAGTGCTCAAGTGCGATACCCATTCACATATGCCAACGGTACACTTACGCTGGAAGGTTCCATTTCTGATGTTGACTTGATGGTCAACCGCACTGTTACGCTCCTGTATCCAGCAATCGAAGCTTCTGGTTTGGGTAAATACCCATCGCTCTTGGGCGGCATTGCCTATGCAGCAGGCAACCTCTACGACAGCACAGTCGTGTTGTATAACTCGGGGACCTTGGCAATTCAAGGTACTGGGCCAATGTACTACACCTATATGAACTCGAGTGACGAGGTGCTGGGCACGAGCAACATGACTTGGTCCGACCCAATGCCCTCTGTCCTCGAGGCAGTTCGCGAGCTCACGTTTCGCACCGCCATTGCTTTCTCAGATAATGCATCCGAACAAAGCGTCGATGGAACCGAACTGCGCACCACTACCAAGTACGCAATTCATTCCAATTTCTTGGCTGGGGCGCTGGTCATCATTGCCACCTGTGCGCTAGCTGTCCTTTGGTTGTTCAATGGATTCTAGCGACTAGGTCGCCCCGTGTCGATGAGCCCCCTCGAGACCGCAGCAGCATTTCAGGCGCCCCTGGCCCATGGCGCCGATACTAATGGCGATGCAGACCAGCTTGCACGTCAAGTGGGCGACCGGGAGGTCAAGTACGGGGCCATCTATTTGCCTGGTGGAGCGCAAACCCGTGCCATTGCACCACCTGCTGTTGTATCGTAGCCAGTCCTTTGCAGTATGTTAATAAAAAGAGGAGGAAGAAATAATAAAATTAACTATAAATATAATAGATAGTTTATGATTGTATTTATCCAGATTTAGCTGTGGCGTAAGAATCATTTGTCAGAATCGTGATTTGATTCAAACCAATGAATGATCCAGCCAGAATTGGGCGCATTTCAACGCATCCACAAACACACCCACGCACACACACGCACACACACACACACACACACACATAAAAACACAACTTCATTTTAGAGCATAATTGTGTAAAAGCCCACCGTAAACTAAATACTTGTATTATTTATTTTATACACTTGTTATACTGGGAACCTGGTCACTTGTTAATATAGCAATGGTGCTACCATGGGTAGAGTCTCCCAAGATGTGTACCTCGGGTATCAAGGAAGCACCAACTAATAGCGTCACGTATTCCTTGGGCAAACCCGATAGCTATATTAGATAACCACCATGTCCGAGTTGGCCATGATTTATTCACAAACATGGCCAATTCCAGTGCGTTCCAGCACTTTCACAGCCTTTCCCAGCGTCCATCGTGTCTTGTTACCCCTCCACCAGCACCAATCCCTAGCGCCACTTCTGCCTAAGGCGACCCCACACCGCGCATAACCATGCCATCGGCGAGCTCAGACAAGATGACTTCGGCATCACGTCGCAAGATGCTCAGCTTCATCAATCATTGATCCCATTCACAGACGTTCCATTTGCAGAGATGGATCGCTCATTTACCCTCTTTCCAAAGCTCCCACCTGAACTCCGTCAAAAAATATGGCGTGCTGCCTATGAGCAGGACTGGTCCTTCACCCACCCGAAGAGAGTCAAACGAAGCATCAAGTTCTTTGGCAAATCACATCGAGCAGTCGGCCAAACATGCCGCGAATCCCGCGCTGTGATGCAAGCGAGGCAAACTAGTATCGAGGCTTTGAGATGGATCGATTTTGGCCATCATATATTCTTCTTTCGCGATGCAAGTGACGATCTTGGCTTGATGAAACGGGGACTCGATCGCTTTCATTTGCTAGAACATATTCAGCACATGGTCATTTACCCACGGAGTTTAGACACGCTGTGGGATACGCTTGAAAATATCAAAGACAGCTGCAAGTCTCTGCGCAACCTTGTCATTATTGGCCCATGGATCGACCCCGGTCCCCTCATCGCTGCCGGCAGAGATGACTTGATCAGCCTTGCTCTCAGTCACCCATCCGACGCCTGGGAGCCATCATCTCACGAAACCTTCTCGGAGGTTGACGTGCACCCGCTTATAGAAGCCTTTGAGAACTGCGATGCCGCTGCTCGGAGTGCCCAGCTCAAAGCAAATATTGAAGAAGGCATGAGGCGCATGCCACCTGTCCTGGACGAGGAGGGTGCCATGTATACTGCATGTGGGTTTACAGAGAGATGGATAGCAAAGATTGAAGAAATTGCGAAAGAGTTTTCGGGTGGAACACCAGATATCTACTTTCGCACCAAACATGAGCTATGTCCCTTAACCGTATTCATCGGCAATGGTGATCTAAGGGTCCCTGATAGATAAAGAACTTGGCATACTGATGGTTCATTAGTACACTTCTATACCAGAGTGCATACCTGTATGAGGAAATATTCCAGAGCTCTTTTCTTTGTTTGTACGAAATATATTGACGCTTTCCTGTATAACTCCATTCGATCATCCCCTGGTTTCGTCGCTCTCCATATTCCCATTCAAAAACTGATCTAACTAGCACTGTATCTTCCAAGTTTTGGATGCTCATTGTGTCATTGCATATACGTCAGTTCATTATTCGGTAAATAATAGTTATTAATATATTCACATATTCTTGTTCGTTGAGCTGTTTCCCAAACCCTCGTTTCGTTCATTCATCAAACTGCTATTATCATTGCCGGTTTCCAGCTGCCAGCGACAACCAGTAGCGCCACCATGCTGACCCGTTTTTTGCTTCTCTTTTCTGACTGATGCTCATGGCCTTACTTTAGAAGTTTCGCCATTGCATTATTTGTAATGCGGCCAAAATATGCTGCAGTTAGAAACCTCGATTGCGTGTGTAATTTGTTGTAATGCTGACCCCAGTCTGTGCTTGGGGTCCCGCCAAGAGAAGCACACAGCCCTAGGGCGCATGCATGAGTAAATGCTACCAAGCTCTATTGAACATTCTGGTCGCGCATTGATCCTTTGTTGAATTTTGGATGGCCTTTTTTTTGGGGGGGGGCAGCTCACCCAGTCGCCCAGGTCGTGGGATCGGCCGGGGCGCAGGAGCAAATCACACATTTCCTTTCAATTCACAGCCTATTCCTCATCTCCATCTTGCAAGCTCGGTTGGTTCTTCTTTCACAACGAATTCTTTGCAAACTTGCTCCAACTCCTGATCTTTGGGCCAAATTTAAAGAATAGGACTGGAAATGGCAACAGGATGATCGAAAACACGGCTAATGTTGTCGCGGTATACTCGACGCCAAGCGCTTCGTACATGGGTTTTGCCCAGAGCGGGAAGCTAGCAGCAACCACACTTCTCACAGCGATGTGAATTGAAACTGCAGAGTTTGGACACATAATGTATACATCCACGATGTATACGAGGCCGCTAATAAACATCAACTGAAGTGCCAGACCAATGAAATAGCCAGCAAGAACTTGGGATATCCAGTGAGTCTCCATTGACCAGCCAAACCAGAGTAGAGCGGGTGGAAGTATGCAAGCTCCAAGGATCATCATGGGGAGACGATCTTCGGGCTCTGTCTTGCCCCCCTTTTCCAGAAACAGCTTTTTGTATCTAGTCATTGTGAAAATTGACACCACACCGGGCGCAGAAATGACACCAAGTGATACTGCAATAAATGGAAGTGAAGAGGTAGCTGCCGACCAACCACGCTTCTGAAACGCATATGGAAAGAGTTGGTAAGTAAGATAAAGCGTGCCATACACGAAGGTGAGATGCACTGTCAAGATGATGAGGATTGGCTCCTTGCAGATGAGCAAAATTGGCTTTGCAAAGTATTTGTTCACAAGCGTATCGAAATTGACCGTCTCGTCCTCGAATGGAGCCTTGATTATTTTTGCATCGTCACCACCTGTTGCACGCAGGCGCTTAGCCTTGGCGACTAGAATTTGCTGCGGCGAAGACTCATTCAGAAACAGAGCAACCACGACCCCAATGGCGGCAAACATAATCAAGGTAACCCAGGCAGTCCAACGCCAGCCATAGCGAGCTACGATGTAGCTTCCAGCGCTTGGAGCAACAGTGCTCCCAAGATTGATCATGGTCGCTCCATAGGCCAAGGAAATCGCTCGAGGAATGGGCTTGTACAGCTCAGCTGTCATACCTGAGCCGCACGCAAGCATGGCACTTCCGAATGCGCCCGACAAGAACCGACATACTAGTATCGCCGGCAGGTTATTCAGAAGAGCTATCGGTATCTGTAAAAGTCCACAAACGGTGAATCCGACAATAGATGGTGGGCCGTGGCCCGTGATGTCGGAAATGGGTCCAAAGAATAGGGGTCCAACTGCAAATCCGGCCACAAAGAGAGCTACCCCGAGACTAATGACGGTGTGAGAGACGCTGAAGTGGGCTTCCAACGTTGTGGAAGCGGTCCCAAATATGCTAGATGTGAAAGAGACAGCAAAGGTCATCAGGTTGACTGCAGTAAGAAAACCGAGCTTCTTGGGAATTGACCAATTGTGAGGGTGCTCTGGGTCATCCAGGCCTTCAAAGGAGACATACACTACTCCTTTCTCTTTGGTTTTCTCCCTGGCGAGACCTCTTTCAGTGTCAACAATTCCTCCGAAGTGGATTGGCGGCATGTTCTGGGGTTGGGTGTCATCGGTTCCATCATGGAACGATTCTGTAGTTGAGGATGCAAGGGACATTGTGTTTGGGATTTCTGATGCTCTCTGATACACAGCGGATTCTACAAGCCATTTCCGGGAATTTTTACATCATTTATCGATTTACAATCTCACCGAAATTCCGTCGCCGTCATGTCAACCAACACAGAATCACGTATACGGCTCCGCTCCCAGCCGATATCTGTGGGCCTGATGAGCCTAGGACAAGGGCCATGTAAGAAGCTAAGCACTCGTCTCCATTTTTAGGAGATAATATGGGATCTCGAGTTCGTCAAAATCTTCAAATATCACGATTGCAGGGTCTTCGGCTGCTATTGTGGTGTGATATTTGTTTAATCCAAGTCATTGGGGTAAGCAGGCATCGAGCAAGACCCGATTGTATCCGCAAACAAGTGGGCTCGCCGCCATCTACCCGCGTCGAACCGAGCACGGATCGAATTCCGCGAGCGGCTTTGACAATGAGATAATCGCCAGATTCCAGGATTTCAATATACAAGCCCCGGTGACGAGAAGGGTTTTCTTTTCTTCGATATCGCTCCCGTGCACAAGTAAATTCAATGACTAAACTAATTGATATGAAAAACGTGAAGAGAAAAAATAACCCTGAAAACCCGAATGCTACCCATAATGGACCGATCCGAAACTCCACAATACTCCGAAAACCAACAAGGCAAACTCCGAACCCATCCGTAAAACCACACCAACACCAAGATGCATGCACTCTAACAATGAAGTACCGATCTACCTACTCACTCCTTAACTGTCCCAAATAGCTCCGTAGGCGGGAACGCCCCTAGTCTCTAACCCATAAACAGTCTTTTTAGTTATCTTCTCATTTGCAATGATAATGACCGCCTCTGCTTTAAAGCTCTTGGCCAAGTTGTAACCCATCTTGACGAGATCTGGACGGCCGAGTTTCTTGGTATCGTGGATGACGGCATTTGGCACCTTGCTCCTGATGACATCGCACAGGCCATCGCCAAACGTGGTCTCGGGGCGAGAAGTGGACCAAATGAGCTGGGTGGGACAGCTGGGATCTTGAATGTGGCCCAGGCAAGGCCCAATGCCCGATCCTGTCGCGATAAGCACGACGCGGTTGAACAGAGTGGCGATCCGCATTACGCCGCAAGTTGGCACTCCGCGGGTCCAAATATGAGCCGGCGCCTCCTGAATCGTTGACTTGGTCCAGTCACCCGCGTTTGATACGACAAGCGAATAGCCTTTGGGCCTGCCATTTACCGGCTCCGGTGCCGGAATCGTCGCAAATGAGTGCCACTCGAAAAGGGGCCGCTTGGACAGTCGAGTGGACGTCCCGTTGACGGGCATGGTGTAATCGAAATGCAATCTGATGGCATGGTTTGAGAGGGCCTCCGATTGAACCGGCACCTTTTTCAAAAAGGCCCATGACAAAGCGACGCTCGAAGAAGCCACAGCAAGAAGCCAGAACGAGGCCGAACGAACACAAGCACCACCCAATGGCATTCTCGGATCCTTGCTGTCGTTGCAGGTGAGAACAACCTGGGCCCAGAACAGTCCAAGCATGGTCCACCCAACGAATCGGTGCATCTTCTCGAACAGATTGTGGTGTGCCTTTCGCATTGACGGGTACGCGAACACAAGCATAACACAGAAGAGCGCCGATAGTATCCAAGATATGACCTTTGCAGCTACTGACTGATGGCCCCAGCCTCCGCACTTCGAAGTCATACACACAATGTCGCCCACGTTGGAAGCAAAGAGCCAAGCGCCAGCACTGACTGCGGCACCGGAGTGAACACCGCCCAGGTGGATGATTTTGGCACATCGAGATCGAATAAACATTGGCCAAGACTTTGGCACGCTGCAGGTGATTGTGTACAGGGCGTTAATAATAAAGTCCTGTCGGATCAGGACGGCCATGGCAAGGTTGATGGCGGTGACAGTTCCGATCCATTCTCTGGGGAATCCGGATAGAATCACGGCAATTGCCGCAGCGATATTGAATATTCCCACCAAGGTAAACAGGCGGCGGTAAACAATGAGGACACGATAGCGCAAGCCTCGCACCTTTTTACCATACTTCTTCTCTGGGAGATCTGCTCCGAGATCAAGCGTCTTCTCGTGAAAGCTTGCTTCGAGATCAACGCTCTCCTCGACCAGAGTAGCCTCAGACCTGTCAGAGGCACAACTGACTTGGGTCATAGTAGAGGTTGAGGAATCCTTCCTGGAGTGGCCGAGGAAGACCGCTTTGGGATAAGTAATTACATCAGCGGACATGGCCTTTTCTTCAGTAGAGTTTCGCTGGCTCCGGAGTCCTGTGGCTGCAAGAGCCTTCTTGTCAATCTTCCCATTGCCAGTCAGGGGGAACGACTCCAGAAGATGAAAGTGGGCTGGGATGGCGTAGTATGGCTGGCGGCACTTGAAGTGCTCGGCCACTTTCTCCGAGTCACAGTTTTGTGGCGTCAGGAACGCATGGATCTCTCCATCAATGAGGAGTGCCGACGCCCTTTGCACAGTTGGGCAAGAGTTTAGGGATGCGGCAACCCCGTCGAGCTCTACTCGAAAGCCCTGTAAGTGTTATTAGCGTCTGGTGATGTTTGAATGGTTTGTAATCAGTCCTACCTTGACTTTGACTTGGTCATCTACTCGACCCATGATCTCAATGGTGCCGTCAGCATTCCATTTGCACACGTCGCCCGTGTTGTACATCTTGGATCTACAATCGTTAGTATAGTACATCACAGATGGCACATTGGTAAGCTCACCCATCAGCCATGAAAGGGTCAAGAACGTATTTCTCGGCCGTCTTCTCAGGCAAGTCAACGTAACCGCGTGTAACACCGAAGCCACCCGCCCACATGACTCCAGCTTGGCCAACCATGGTTGGCTCATTGTTAGAGTCAAGAATGTAAACGTTGTTGTTTGGGGTCGGCTTTCCGATAGACAGCGGGACGAAGGGTCGATGCTTGTGCATTGTGTTTACAATCGTGGTTTCTGTTGGACCACAACAGTTGTAGTATGTGCAGCTTGAGGCCCAGATATCTGCAATTCTGATTGATGGTTAGTTGTGTTGTTCGTAATGAAATCATAAAAACATACCTTTGCGAAGAAGGCTCGCCGGCAGTGGCTGCAACCTTGATGTTGGGGTAGTCTTCTGGTTTGTATTTAGACAAGATGCTCGGGGTGCAAATAAGGACATCAATCTAAACCTAAAGTTAACAATCAAATTTGTCTGTAATTCAGAGTGCTTACCTCTTCAAGTGCTTTATTCCAATCTGAACCTCGCAGGATTAATGTTCCTCCATTTGCAAGGCATCCGAGCATTTCCCATGCAGCTGCAGTAAATTTCAAGTTAGTGGTAGAACAGCTAATAAAAACCATAGAGCGTTTACCCATGTCGAAGCTAATGCTAAGCACTTGGCCAACCCGGATACCAGGTTTGATTCCGAGGTCTCCAGGCGACTGACAAACCAAATTCGTAACATTCTGGTGAGTCACATCGACACCCTTGGGTGTACCAGTAGTACCTTTTAAAATATAGTTTAGCACTTACATGTCATCACGATCAATGTTTCGGACTTACCAGAGGTATAAATCACATAGCAACCATCTTCCGGGGTTGCCGGAGAAATATTACTCTCAAAAGAATCATCTGGATTATTCTCACCATCAAAGTCATCGATAGTCACAACGTTGCATCCGTCAATATCGGATAGCAGACAGCTAGTTGATCGTAGAGCCAAGACAGTTTTTGATTGTGTCTGCTGTAGGACAAAGCGCAGAGTTGCATCTGGAACTACAGAGCCATCTAGCGGCACATATTGAGCTCGGCATATAAGCACAGACATGATGCCCACAAGCATATCGAGTCCCCTCTTTACAACTAGAGGCACTCGATCGCCGGGCGCCACGCCTAGTCTCTGTAACTTGTGTGCAAGTCTAGAGCTTCTTCTGGCAAGGTCGCCGTAAGAGATTTCTGATGGAGGTGTAGCCGAGAGGTCTCGAGCAGCAATATCATTAGGCCTCGTGGCAACATGATGTTGAAATGCGGCAGTAATGGTAAAAAAACGGGGAGTGTTTGACAGGCCATAGCTAAAAGAGATGGGCATTAGTCCATTTCTGGGGTCCAAAACTTTGGAGTTTGCCTCCATAGTGTGTGGTGTATCAATAAAAACAAACCCCGTTTGGAAAAGAAGAAGAAAAAAAACCAATGCAGGAACAAGTAGAGGTGTTGTTCGAAGCAAGATGCCAAATCGAAGTTGGGGTGTTCGGTTTGAAGTCTAAGAATGACAGTAGCGAATGCTCCAACGCCAAAGACGCACTCTTAAGTAGTATAACTAATAAGTTGCAAGCCCCGTTCTTTCCTGCATTCATGCAGTTGCGGATATCTTGTGGTAGCTACACGCGTAGCACATCCAAGCTAAAAACGAAGGCACATACTACACAGCCTAGTTGGAGCCGACCTACGTGTCAGATTTCCACTTGAGGCTGCATAATGGATATTTTGCCGCCCAAGACAGGTGATACTGCATCCCAAAAGATTTCCGAACTGGCCCAGCTGATCACTTTCCTCCGTTGTCATAGATGCGCCGATAGCATGCGTGGATGACGCCAAGATTTCCGGTTGTGAACAGAGCCACTTGCCGTGGTTCTAGGCTCACACTGCATCGTGGATCATTCAAGCTAATGTTCAAGCACATGCACAACCAACACCGGCCACATGACAGTGCCATAGCTGGAACCACTTTCCCATTGCATGGTTGAAGATCAGGTATGGCAGGGTTCGCCAAGTGGGCCGGACCAACCGTATGGATCCTAGTTGCACCTAGCAAAGGTATTCTAAACATCTTCAAACCCCGCGGGAGGTGCAGAATCGTACATGCGCTGGGCACCAAACGTGCAGCATCTCAAGCTAACGTAGCTTGACAGGGGCAGTACGCACAGCGCGTCTAGGGTCATGATCGACAACTAGCGGGCTGCTGTCAAACCCAACTTAGCCGCTCCCGCGCCGGCCTAGCCAAGCGCTGAAGTTTAGCGAGCTAGGCCACACGGAAGGTGGGTGATGCTTTTGGCGATACATTGTGTGATAAAAAGTAACAAGTGAGGCTGTATTGACTCTCGTGGTAACCCCAGTCCGAAGGGAGAAGATCCTATTGCTTTTGCGCTTCCGCATCCGCCGAGACAAGGCTTGGTAGGACCGAGGGGGCGGTTTTGGCACATCAGCCTTCTCCGGCTATTCTCTCCCCCTGCAACGAGATCGACGTCAAACACTACCCGATCCAGACATGGCAACCAGCCTCCTCATCCAAAATGCCTCACTGCTAATGGTCTATCCAGCAAAGCCTTGGGCCATATTCCACCGTGTCGGTTTTATGAGGGGCCTGTCTCAGTTGGTAAGACTATATGTCCTTCTTGCATGCCGAGTCATTCTCAGACATAGCTAGACTACGTGTCAACTGATCGGCACTTCCAATTCGATTTTTAGAATGCCGTGAGTATTTGAGCCAACGAGATACCGGCTGGCAATCCCACCCCCCGTTTGTCCAAACTTCTCGAATTGGCAAAGTGTTCACGTTTCACCCGAACGTCACCGCGGCCAACTTTTCTCCCGCAATATCCAACTTATTCTTCCCAGATCTACAGCCGTGCGCTCAAGATGACTGAAGAATTGGTTCAGGCTAACACTCCGGTCGGAGGAGTCCGTGTTCTCGCCTTCAACCGGCCGAGCAAGCGGAATGCTCTGTCCGGTGAGCTGATCTCCATATTTTTGGACCACCTATCGGCGGCAGCAGCAGACAAAGCCATCCGCGCCATCATCATCACCGGAGGCAGCTCCTTCTTCTCCGGTAAGCCTAAGAGGGACGCCCCTCAGCAGTAGCCCCTGCCACTTTCTGACAGCACGTGTCGCAGCGGGAGCCGACATCAAGGAGATATCAGAGCTAGACGGCGAGGCAGCACGACAATGCCGCTACCTCGGGAATCTGTGCGCGGGGATGCGTTCCGTGCGCAAACCCATGATTGCGGCGGTTGAGGGAATGGCGGTGAGTGGCTCGAACGGCCCAGGATTCCCCACTGCACTATAGTTCTTGATCGACAGAACGACTGATGCGCCATGGTTAACAGCTCGGTGGTGGCTTCGAGGTTGCTCTCATGGTAAGACCAACATGCTTTGGCCCTTGACGGCCTAATGCAGGCAAACAGAAGTATTCCCAGCTAACAGCCAAATCACACAAAGTGTGACTTAATAGTTGCCTCATCTAGCAGCCGCTTCGGGCTGCCGGAAGTTTCAATTGGCCTGATTCCCGGAGCAGGCGGCACTCAGAGGTTGACAAGTGCTGTCGGGAAGTTCAAGGTACCCAGACCAGAACCCACCCGATCCGCAAACACCCTATGTCTAGCGGGCTTCTGCTAATCCCCCATCTTTTCTGGCATAGGCGATGCAGATGATTCTCTTGGGCTCCCCCATTACAGGGATTGAGGCCCACTCCACTGGCCTCGTTGCCGAACTCTATGAACCTGGCACGGTCCTCGAAAACGCCATCCAAACGGCGTCCAAGTTGGCGGCTCTAAGCCCAACGGCGTTGTCGCTAGCCAAAGAAGCGGTGTCACGCTGTAAGTTTTCGTCCCAAGACTTTCATCCTTCTTTCCTCTTACGTCTTCTTTCAGCCGACGAGCTCAGCCGTGACGACGAGTTTGAGCGAAGCCTGTACTATTTTGCTTTTGGGACCAAGGACAAAGAGGAAGGTGTTGGGGCGTTTTTGGAAAAAAGAGCTCCAAAGTGGAACGTTGAATAGTAATGGAGTAAAAATTGTCCATTTGATCAGGCGGTCTGAAGTTTCATCGATGGCCAAAGTTTAGAGAAACACCATTGATGTCAAGCAATGCGCTTGACAGGGTGTCGGGTCCAACATTGGTTGCATCGGACATTCAGAGTAAGCGAAAAACGATCATTCTGCGAGCACTACATTCGCGGAGAACGCTTGCAATGTCTCAAAAAAAAACTTGAAATGACAAATCGCATGCACACCCCCCAGAACCGTTATATGCACATTGATCTCACATTCTGGAAAACAAATCTGAATACGTGCTAAATACGCATCAAGAACCGTTGATATATCTCCAGATGTTTCAAATGGGAGCCTCATTTCTGATTCAGTAGATTGATACCCATGCTACACGGAGCCCGACGCCACCTTTTCGGACTTCCCGGTCTCGTTACCATGACGGCTGCTCGCGGTGGATGAGGCCGGAGGCTCCCTGGCCAAAATTGTCTCCGATTCGACCTGTCGCCGCTGCAGCTCCTCAAATACCTCCCAATCGCCAATATTTTCCTCAAAGAACTGGTCCAGATCTAAGCCACGTTCCTCCACCTCGTCTGAGACACGTAGATGAAGACCCGGGATGTACTTGAGGATGACAAGCAGGCACACAGAAACCACAAACGAATAGGATGAGATGGCGGTGATTTCGGCAAATTGTCGCCCAACCTGCACACCGACTCCGTCGATTCCACCAGAGGCAATCGTCGATCCGTCAAGTGACGAGATCGACTTCGTGGCAAAGATACCAGTCAGAAACGATCCCATCATACCTCCGATACCGTGAAGCTTGAACACATCCATCCCTTCGTCGATGTGAAGCCAGTTGCTGATATCATCCATCAAGGCGCAGACCACTGCCGTGATAAATCCGATGACAGCCGCAAGCCATACGCTAACGTATCCGGCAGCGGGGGTAATGCCCACAAGCCCAGCAATGAGTCCCTCGCAGGCTCCAACCACTCGGAATCGTCCCTTGTATCTTATCATGTCAACAAGCACCCATCCGAGAGCACCAGTCGAGGCCGCCGTGTTGGTGTTGAAGGCAGCAAGCATAGCACGGATGCTACCGTTCAGCGCCGATCCACCGTTGAATCCGAACCATCCAAAATAGACCAAGACAGTTCCCAGGAAAACCAGGGTAATGTTGTGGGGCTTTCCATGGGCTCGGTCGCTGGGGTTCTTCTTACGCTTACCCAGAACAAGGGCATATGCCAGGGCGGCCCAGCCAGAAGCAATATGGACGGGACCTCCACCAGCGAAATCGAGCGAAGGAAGCTATCGAGATGTTAACACGGGTTCTTGTCAAGCTAATAAACATGCTACAAAAAGAGATGCTCACCTTGTACAGCCAACCATTTGGGTTCCAGGTCCAACAAGCAATTGGGCAATAAACAATAGTAGCCCAACAGAACCCGAAAACAAGCGATGGGATAATTCTACCACGCTCAAATGCACCTCCCACAACAATCTGAACTGTGCAGGCGCAGAAAAGTAGTTGGTACAGACAAAATACAATTTCGGGAATGTTTGGGTTGCCGACAGAGGGAGCTGACATGACATTTTTGAGGCCAAAGTTGGCCAGGTTGCCAATGAATGGGCCTGCAGTGCGGCTATAGGCTAGCGAGTAACCCCAAAACATCCATTGGAAGGTCGTTACGGCACCGATCAAAATAGATTGGAATAACAGGGCCAGAGCTGACTTTCTGCGTGCGAGACCACTGTATAGAAGGCCGATACCGGGGATAATCAGATAGACTATGAAGCCGCAAAAGGCAATGTAGGTGTAGTTGAACTGAACGCCTTCATACTGTGCATTGACATCAACCTCGAGGGGATTGCCGCCATTGGGCTCGGACGCGTTATAGACGGGCTAGCAATGTATGTTAGTAAAAGTCTCAAGCTCAAATGATAAAAATTGCGTCAATTCTTACCGCCGACATGGCCAAGGGTTGTCGCTGCTGTGTAGTTTAACAGATATTCCCCGTCGATAGAATGCCAAGCTTCGAGAGGTGCAAACCAAGCGCAATGGAAATATGTTGACAGACAGCCCGCAAGGGACAAGGCAAAGCAAAACAAAACACACGGGATAATGGGGAGGTCAACAACGCAATCCTATCCGAGATTTGAATGTCTAGGATGATCTAGGGGTTTAAGACTGATACGGACCCATCCTTATCAGACATACAAGGCGCCGATACCAAGTATCAAATCGGTGCCGTGGTGCCCTAACAGCGATAAGAAATGGATGGCGCGACCTGATTTGTAGGGTGGCGGCGGAGCTGTACCTTCAGCCCGTCTTATCAGTGAACACTAACCGAAGACGTTGTCAAACTACGCATTCGTCAGTTCATTTCGATGCTTATGAAACTATTGAAATATTCAAAATTGACTAATCCACGTCTCGACTGCAGACATCTTTGATTTGACATTCTCTCATCCCAAGTGGCTGATCCACAAAGCCTCACGGCGAATCCTGAACCATAGTAGCTGGATAAAACGATGCAAATATTTCTATTGCAACTATACCATCACCAGTGGTTCCTAATGGAAACCCCAAAGCTAGCACTCAACCAATTTAAGCTTAACTGCTCTTATCTGCCCAGACGCCTCAGGAACGTCATGGTAGGTCGACTGGAAAATGGTTATTTTCGCCCTTTTGGGTTATCTGAACGTGGCTACGGAAGAAAATCCCCAACTAGGTATAGATCGCTGTGGTGAGCGATCCAATCAACTGGAGTTGCATCGACAGGGGCGCTGATAAGCACATGCTGATAAGCACACCGAACGATGGCCGAGATCCGGCACTCCACTCAGCATCTAGGATATCACAACGTTCTCGATAGATGGTTACAATGGAGCGAGTGAATGCCTGTTTCGGTGCCCCGGATTCCTAATTTGGATCACTGGTATCATTTCATTAATGGGGTGTCGTGGGGGCTCCAAAACTGGGTTATCCCCAGATTTACCCCAATGATGATGAGGCCATCGTATCAATCTTGTCTCCGCAATCAGGCCCATCGAATATGATAGCTCGCACTGCATCTACTTTCTTATTTTCAATAGAATAAACAAATTCATTGACAAGCAAGCCAACTATTAACTTAGGGTCCCTTTTTCTTTTCTTCCCAGCTTCACCAGGTTGCAGAGTGGTGTTGATTTTGAAAGAAAAAATTGTACGATGCAGGGTAGGCGGAACGTGCGACGACGCGTAAGAGCACCATCACGCTTTTCTCGTACACCCACCCACCCTTACTTAGTATTCACCACTTATCTGAATAAATGCAGGCTATACGAACCCTGGGCCCTGAATGGTCGCTTGACACTGGGGAAGTTGGGGGTGTTGATAAAACGCTAACGCGTTGATAAAATTAGACGCATTCACATGTGCCGTGGTCATTTTAGTTTCAAGCAATGCAATAACATTTCGTAATTTCCAAAAAACACTTATCATGTCGTTATCAACCGCGGTGCAGTTAACTAGCCTAGTATTCCTCTTCCGTTGTACTCACCCTCACCTTCTTTTCCCTCCATCGCTGTACCAACGGAAGCCCAACTCCAGTCCAAAGTGTCAAAGCGACAACCCAAGCGAGTGCACTTCCCCATCCATGGGTCTTTTCAAACTCGGGAGCCTCGCCACTTGCCATTTGAACCTGTTGAAAGGGAATGACAACAGCCTGGCCAACCGAAACTATGAATCCCAGCACGAACGCGCGCTTTTGCTGATCTCCACCACATGCCTCGTTTGCCCATGCGGCAAGCAGAGGAGTGAAGCATCCATAACAACCGTGTAAAATGAACACGGCCATTCTCAATTTGTGAGGGACATCCCACGCGGCAAGCACCGAATAGTTGAAAATCATCAGAGTACCAACAGCAGCGCAAATTGGGGCACGACTTCCAATCTTGTCGGCGATGTACCCTGTGGAGACCATGAAAACGAAATTGACGGCTCCGATTCCTGTGGGAATATTGTTGATCTCGGGGACCGAGTACATCTTGGTAGACTTGAGGTAAATGCTAAAGTATTGCATCACGTAGTTGGAAAAATGGGTCAGAGACAGTAATGTGTGTGTGTGGGGGGGGGGGGGGCTGGGAAAATGTCTTACCTTCCACATGTGAGTGACCAAAATGCGTAAGCTGCCGTGAAGCTGTAGACTTGCCAGGAGCCAAAGATGCGCTTAATCACAGAAAAGTCCATTTTTCCAACTGGCTGGCGTCCCTCTTCTTCGATTCTCTGCCGAGACCTCTCCCTTTCCCATTCATTCAGATACCAAGCTTTGGTCTCGTGGGGAGTGTCAGGGAAGCAGAACTGTGCCATTGTTAGCATTGTCGACTGAACTATAAAATTTGACACTTGCAAATCCGTAAATTGCCACGGGAATAGCGAGAATGAAGTCGAAAATGAATAGCCATCTCCAGGCTGACATGCCACCCTTGCCGTGCATGCCACTGAACAAGGCGGATTGCAGATACCCCGAGAACATCTGGCCTAGCACGCCGCTCATGACAAAGAGACCGCTGCGCCGGGACAGCTCGCTCTTTCGGTACCAAGATCCGAGACAGTACATGACTCCCGGCCATGCGGCAGACTCAAACATGCCGATGAAGAAGCGGAGAACGTAGAATTGGTACGCGTGGTTGCACTTGAAGAGCGCCAGAACGAACAAAGACCAGGTGAACAGGCAAGCCGGAAGCCAAATTCGTGGGCGAACAACGGTGATGATTAGATTGGCAACGACGCCACCGACAATAGTTCCTATTTCGGTTGAGCATATGAGCCTACTTTGGCACGGTACTGTGTCACTCACCAATTGAAAAATACGTATTCATCCAAGACAGCTCGTTGCCCTGCCCGAATCCGAGTTCGTCGGACATGCCAGAAACATAGGCATTGGAAACATTGTTTTGGTCGAGCTGCGCATCATTAGTCACGCCCATCTCGAGGCATTGAGATCGAAAAACGAACCTGCTTGAGAAAGTAGGTCAGACAACTAAAGCTCAACAAGAACCAATCAAGCTTGAAAATGAGCCGCTTCTCTTCCTTGGACGTCCCAGGCTCGTGCCAGTGGAACCACCCGGAATTTTCGGGCGCTGGGGCTTCAGAAGCCAAGGCCTTGGCCGACATCGTCACATTGACATCCTGGTCCTTTTGGTTGCGCGAGTCGAGCGACTCTGCAGTGTTGGAGATGGAAGATTTTTGTGGAGCCATTGGTCCCGAATGTCGGACCACCGAGCAGTATGTGTGGATGGATGAATGGCTCGGTGAGGGTCGGTGAGGGCCGGTGAGGGTCGGGGACTGTAGTGCACTTTGGCTATGAATGGATCCCTGCCCAAAGGTGAGAGCACCGTCGCGAAATCTGGAGGTGATTGTCTTGTTTCATATACGGAATTGGCTTCTTTTTTATCTCTATAACGTGATTTGTTGGGGCGAGCACGTCGACATCGGAGATGTTTGCCCTTGAGCCCAGCTTTTTTCTCTTTTCTTAAATAGCGAGTGGTGATGAACCCTGCTCATATGAGGGACAATCTCGTCCTGGCGGGGCTTCTAGCTGGACTGGGCAAGTTTGCAAGCGGCGTCGCCCCGACACTACTGGTTTTGCGCCTGTCCTGGTCGGATGGACGCCGTGCGCGGCCCACAACGGACGCAACTATCTTGCGAGTCGGCCAACTTTGAGATTTCCCGCGCACGGGTCGCCTGCGTTCTTGCGCAAAAAGTCGTACACCTGATGGTTCATGACTGATAAGCAACTTTGCTGACTCTTTTTGATTTGAAAAAAAAAAAAAAGAAAAAAAAAAAAACCCCCCCTTCAAAGTTGCAGTATTGGTACGAAATGGTCAAACATGTCACTGTCAATGAGGCTGAGCTCGCCTATGAAGAAACCGGGCCAAGCGATGGCCCCCTCATGATCACTCTCCATGGAGGAAGAGGAATGGGTATGATTTCAATTGGGGTATCATGACATGCTCCCGCTTACCAATCTGCAGGTGATCACAAGTCAGATTTTAGGATCTACGGCCAACTGGGTGATGTGCTTCATGTTGTTTCTTTTGACTACCGCGGACACGGCCAGAGCTCCCGTACCAAGCCTTATACATTCAAACAAATTGTCGACGACATTGAAGGTATTAGGCGCCATTTTGTTTCGCCCGAAACGCCGGTTATTATATGCGGTGGTAGCTTTGGTGGATTTCTGGCCCAGCAATACGCGATTGAGTATGCGTCTTTTGTATCACACCTCATTCTTCGAGGCACTGCTGCATCGCATCATCGTAAGTTTGACGTTTAGTTGTGCACAGAACCGTAGCTAATAGTCATGACAGATGAAGCAGGGGCGATAAAGACACTGGAGGCCAGGCTGCACAAAGTGCCCAGCTTCTCCAAGGAGATGCTAGTTGGCAAGGTTTTTGGAGCCTTTGAAGATGACCAAGAATTCAGATTGGTCCATTTTGCCATGATGCCCCTCTATCGTGAAGATTTCAACGCCAATGCTGGCCTATTGGCGTGCCGCAACACGGTATATGTCGCCGAGTCTCATAGTAAGCTTGAATTTAAGGCTGTTATGCATGCTCGCTTGCTAATGCAATGCAGATGACCTATACTCTGAAACTGAGAAATATTTTGACTACACTGATAAACTTCAGAATATTTTGGCCAAAACATTGGTCATAGTGGGTGATCAGGATTGGATCTGTCCACCAGGCATGTACTGCCGTTGCGAGAATTAATGCATGCGGCTAACGAGTTACAGACAATTCAAAATTAATTGCAGAGAAGATCCCCAACGCTGAACTGTTTATGGTAGAGGGAGCGAACCATAGTGTCCACAGCGAACAGCCCGCCCTGGTTTTAAGCAAAATCAGAGGGTTTCTTGGGTATGCATGAGTGGCCATGGAGTGAACTAGCTCGAGAACGTTGATCTCACGTCCTTTTACAATGACTTCACAAACAACGGATAAGACCAATGGCATTGAGTTTGCGCATTTTATTATTGAAATAAAGCTCGTATTTTCAAAGCCCTCGGGGCGGTAATTCGCGACTGAAGGTGGTGATGGATCCCTTCATCTGGTAAACCGGCTCACCTCGGAATTCCGACCAGCAAATGGGCACATTGGAAATTTACACGTCCGTATTGGCTGTTCCGCACGGGGTGCAGGGTCTGTCACGTTACTCACGTAAAGGGTTGTGCCACTCATCAAGCCATGGCGCTATGCTTGGCTTGGAGGGTCCACGCCTTTGTTCAAAAGCCCGTGCTTTAGCGGCAAATTTAGCCTCCTGAGGTACCTGTAAGCATGAGGGGAGAGCCACTGGGGAGCTGGTACCCATCGGACTTTTTTCGTATCCCCGACAGCACCTGCTTCTGAGCCTCTGGCCTCAAGCCTTGAATAACATACCAAAAAGAAATAAAAGCACATTTCGCCGCCGCAACGACTCGGGTGGCATTTCCTTCTTACTAACCTTTCATTTTTCTGTTGTGTAAAACCGCGTCGCGCGCCGAATTGCCTGAAAATGCTTCAGCGCATTCTATCAGAGCTGGGTCTGGTGGCTCTGTACCGGTCCCCGACCGACGTCAAGTTGCTGTGCATGCAACGCTTCGTGAGACTCTTTGCCTATGGCGCCTCTACCCTCAATCTTGTCATGTTTTTGCGAGTTCTCGATGTATCCCAATTGCACATTGGTCTCTTCATGACACTAACCCTGGTGGGCGATGTGTGCATCAGCTTGATCCTCACCTTGTTCGCCGACGGGATTGGGCGCAAGGCGATTCTGGCGCTTGGTGCCGCGCTGATGGTTGGAAGCGGGCTTGTATTTGCTACGTGCAGCAGCTTCTCAGCTTTGCTAGCCGCTGCTATTTTCGGTGTCATTAGCCCGAGGTTGGTGGCCCTCCCAGTGTTCAGGTGTAGAGGTTCTAACAAGTCTGTTTAAGCGGCAACGAGATAGGCCCGTTTCGTGCCGTCGAGGAGAGCATTGTGGCCCACCTCACTACCCCTGAAACCAGGGGCGACATATACGCCTGGTACAGCCTTGCCGGCACTGCTGGAACCGCATTTGGCGTCATGACGTGTGGCTGGGTTGTTCAGTACCTTACCCATGATCTTCACTGGAGTACTGACAGATCCTACAGGGCTGTATTTGTGGCGTATGCTGTGCTGGGACTGGTGAAATTTTTGTTGACGCTTTTCCTCAGCAAGTCTATTGAAGCCGACGAGAAGCCCAAGCCCAGTGCCGCCAATGGAGAAGCTGCTCCTCTTTTGACTGATGGATCAATTGCCGAGCCGCCCAAACAGCGCAGCTGTTTGAAGTCATTGCTGCCCCAAATTAGCAAAGAGAGCCTACCCGTCATTATCCCGCTTTGCGCTCTCTTTGCAATGGACGCCTTTGCATCCGGGCTGGCCTCCATGTAGTTATGCCCTACCCACCAATGGTTGCACCCACAGAGAGTTTATTTACTAACCAGCGGCACAGGTCTTGGGTCACGTACTTTTTCCGCTGGAGATACGACGTTCCCGATGGAGCCCTCGGTTCGCTGTTTTTTGTCACGAGTATTATTGCAGCTGCATCAATGTTGGTTGCATCGTCCATCGCCAAACGATTTGGCAATGTCCAGGTATGCTATGGTACTTAATTGACTGGAAAGTACAAAGACTGACGCAACAAAGACAATGGTTTTCACACATTTGCCATCTGCCATTTTCCTTGCCCTGATCCCCGTACCCCGGCAGGTGGAGTTTTCAATGGCCTTCCTTGTTCTTCGCGCATGCACACAATCGATGGATGTGGCACCTCGCTCGGCCTTCCTCGCCGCAATTATCCGGCCACAAGAACGTACCGCCGTCATGGGTCTCATGAACGTGCTCAAGACATTGGCCCAGAGCGCAGGCCCAACTCTCACGGGCGCGCTGGTCAGCAAGAACCTATTCTGGGTCGCGTTTATTTGCGCCGGTAGCTTGAAAGCCACTTATGACCTGGGTGTGCTAGCTTTATTCAAGGGCCAAGAGCATGATCGCCGCCGCCGCCCGCACGAGTCTGTATAGCTGTCTCACAGTGACAGCTCAGTCGAAACATTTGGATGAGGGGTAAAAGAAAACTGGGGGTGCCAGGTTTGAAAAGCTAATACGGCACGACGGAATGAATTAGAGATTAGAGAATAGAGATTGAAGGCCATAATGCATGGCAAATGTAATACGAGATCAATTGTTTGAGAAACCCCTTCTAAAAGCTAGATGTTAAACGCTTCCAACCATTTGCTTCGTACAAGATCCATGATATGATTTTGGGCCCCTCCCTGAAAGACGTCATCAGGGCAACCGCTAAACATTTACCAGCGGGGGGGACCTCCATGGCTTCCATGGCCACCGTGGTGTCCGCCGTGGTGTCCGCTGTGGTGTCCGCCGTGGTTTCCGTGACCATCCGAGCCCCCGTAGCCCTCGGAACCTCCGGGGCCACCATATCCAGAGCCACCCCAACCGCCACCCTCATGACGAGGAGGGCCATCGTGACGAGAGCCTCCATGGCGAGAAGATCCATCGCGACGAGGGGGAGGGCGTCCGTATGCGAGGTGCTTCTCGTCATCTGAGGAGTCGCTGCTGCTCGTCGAGTCACCCGTGTATGCGCGAGCGCTACCGTCCTTGTGATGTTTCTTGTTCTTCTCCTTCTTGTACCTATCATGTTCATGTCAGCCATTGAATGTGATAGCTCGAGACAAGCCACCTACTTCTTGAACTCGTGCTCAATCATATTGGCACCAATGGCACCAGCCGCGGCACCGGCCAGACTGGCAAAAATTCCTCCTCCAGCTTTGTGAGCCGCGTAACCAGCCGCACCTCCGCCGAGCACCGTCGCACCAAAGCCTCGCTCTCCATCTTGGCCCTGTCCAGGTGCGCCTGGGTAAGCTTGAGCGGCCCCGTGCTGGTCACCCTGTTGCTGTTGCGGCTGCTGCTGCTGGGAATACGAGTTGTTGTTGTTGTTGTTGTTGCTGTTGTTATTGTTGTTGTCGTAGTTGGACTGTTGGGGATATGAGGACTGCTTTTGTTGGCTATGCTATAATTAAGCACATTAGCTATCGGTTTATTTTTAATGAGTCGTGGGGTTGTCATACCTGCTGCTGGTTGTTGTAGTCTTGTTGGCTGCTGCCGCCGCCGCTGTTGTTGTAGTAATCTTGAGCCGACATGGTCACAGAACTTGTCTTTCTTGGAATGTCTGTAGTAAACGCGATTATTTAACCGAGGGGTAAGATAACAGAAAGGAATTGGCTCGTCTTTAATATATAGATGTCGTCCCCCCGGGAGTGTCAGCTCAGCCATAGCACTCACTCGCTTTCGCACGTTAGTGGCGCAGGGCCCAGCACCATATCCACCTTGGCGCCGGATACATCGGCATTTGGCAGTATTCAGCAAAGGGACTGTGGCTCGGCACATTGGGTTTGCCAGGAATGTCCCCATCAGACGCTCGGGTTTTCGGCTTAGCTGAGGTGCTTGGCCTGGAGAAGATCTGACTGCGCGGGCCACAATCAGCAGCTATGCGCGCGATCCGCTGTGGTTCGTCCCCGCCTTTACTCAGGACTGTGGCTGGTGAGTACGCGGCTTCGACGCTGTTGGGTAATTGATGGCGATTTCAATTAAGTCGGCCTCGCCGAGCATCCCACAATGCCAAGCGTTGGTTCCTGTGCAATGAACGCAGATGACCCGGTCACGCTCTACGTGGAGAGTCCGTTGTGCGTCATTCCCTTAATACCTAAAAGGGGAGTAGCGCCAAGTTGGGCAACGATTCAAATGATTGAAGGTGATCTCCAACCTTTTGCCTTTGGCGGCTTGGCAAATTTGAGTGTCCGATTGCATAGGCTTACCGATAAGATTGATCACCAAGAAATCTTGATCATTGTAGTTCGAAGAAAACTCCGGGCACACGGACCTACTGTGCATGTGTTTAGGACGCCTTGCATATGCACCGCGGCTGCTTGGGAGATCACTTGGTAGATCATGGCGATGGTCGCTTACCTCATTAAGACCACCAATTTCTCTTTGAGACACGGGAAAAGTCTGAAGACTGCGAGGCCATGTATGATAAGAAATCGGCGACATCTTTTTGATTCTCATGTTTACTCTACCCACACGTATCACCCAACCGCAGTCTCCACCCTACAATTGCCGAATGCAGGTATGTGGATAGCTCCAGGTCCAACTCTCGGTCTCGGGCCTCGTATTCACAACGTGCCTACATATTAAATATGCAGCACAGCGTGCTTTTCAAACGTAAACAGTTGTGGGACCAGTAATGGAACGCTAAAGGAAATCATGGGTAATATTTGGTCGCTATTGGTATCAAACTAATCCTCTCTGTTAAACTATGGCGCGTTTATTCTATCACGTTCTCGGCCTTGGCCTCCTCCCCTTTTTTCTGCGCATCTGTCTTGTAGCTGGAAAATTCACGAACGCTAATACCCTTCTTGAACAGCTCATCCAGTTCCTCAAAACTGCGACCAGCAGTTTCCGGTTGATAAAACCACAAGTAGATAACTGACAGGACACCCAATGCCCCGAATAGGTATGCAGTCTTTGCTCCCAGGTTGGCCTCGTTGGGGTTGAATAAATATGGGATTACAAAGGCCCAGACACAGTAGATGACGTATTGAAGGGCAACTCCGATGGAGATGGTCTTGACACGAAGGTTGGCCGTGGCTACTTCACACAGAAGAGTATAGGCAGTGGCACCAATCGTCACGTTGTAGAAGAAGTTGTAAAGAATAATGAACGCCACTGAGCCCTTGATGGCTCCTGGGCTGCCCTCGGCTGCTAGACTGGCAGCAATGAGAAGGATGATGGTGATGGCGACAGTGCCCCACAAAGTTAGTGGGCGACGACCGACACGATCAACAAGATACCACGAGCAGATATTTCCAGCCATTGAGAGACCATGCTGAACAATTTGGAGCTTGAAGCTTTCAGCTGTGCTGTATCCAGCCAACTGGATATAGTAAGTTCCGTATGATGAAATAAAGTAGACACCGCTGAGTGCCTGGATGGCAAGAGGCATGACGGAAATAATGGTGCGGCGAAGGTTTGATCGTCGGAAACATTCCAAGTATGTAGCACCGGCTGTCTCCCGCTGGGATTCTTCGATTAGAATCTGTATTTGGGATAGACGCATATCTAGATCTCCCCCGGAATACCCAAGACGCCGAAGAGAGTTAGTTGCTGACCCTGTCTTGCCTTGGCTGATCAGCCACATTGGGGACTCGGGCATGAAGGGGGCGAAAATGGCACAAGTTCCTGCGAATGCAAACTGGGCGCAGAAGACGGCCCTGTATGCCCATCGTGAATTAGATGCCCCTGTCTTGTCAATGATAATGGCCGCCGTCAATGGACCAATCGTCATCATCAAGGCACTCAGACAGGTAGTGATGCCTCGAAGAGCCATAGGTGTGACCTGAATACAAGTGTTAGGAATTTTTGGGGTATTTTGAGAGCCGTGGGCGGATGACTTACTTCACCAATATAGGTAATAGAGACCGACAGAAGAGCGCCGGCGATGAAACCATTCAGGAACTTTCCACCGAAAAACATGGCATTTGTGGTAGCGACAAATTCTAAAGCAATGGCGGCAAAGGACATGGCGACGGAACTAATAATAATCGGTTTTCTTCCAACCAAGTCTGCAAAATAACCGGCCGAGAAAGTTCCAAGAACAGAGCTTGCAATTGGGCCGCCGTACAATGCAGATTGCCAGTTGGTGTAGAGCACATATGAGCCCTCAAATGGTTTGCCAAAGTCTTCGCGGAACTTTGGAATGCTCAGTACCATGCCTCCGGCTTGGTTCTCAAAAGATACAAGCAGACAGGTTATGACAGCGAACATGGCCCAGGCAAAGACAAGGGGGCGCTTCTTGATGGTTTGGATGGCATTTAGATCGTGCTCTTCGTTGTTTGCAAGATGCCCGAGATTAGCTGCAGCATCGTGAACATGTTCGATGCTCTCAGCATCATGCTCCTTTGTCTTGGGAGACATTATTCAAGGAGGTGTAGATTGAATAGTTGCTTAAGATGCCGTTGGAATTATACAAAGAAGCTCAAATAAAGGCCGGCATGACTGGGCTATATATGGATGGCTTGAGGCATTTGCCCCAGTGCCATGGTTCATGCCTCGGTCCCGTTTGTCGATCCCGAATCCGGGGTCTCCAGCTGGAGTCCCCAGAAAGAAGCAGACCACATTTTTGACACTTGACACCGGGATCCGTCAGGTGACGGCGTAAACAGGCATCGGGGAGTATCGGTGTGGGGATGAAAATAGTGCCATGCTAGCGTTGGCCGACAGTGGAGTCTGAGCCAACTCCATCACCTCACAGGCCTTGTCCCCGCAAAGGCTCTCCAGGCTTGCATGATGAGCAAATTGGCGGTTGAGAAGAAGTAGACGCGGGCGCTGTACTAATAACACAAATGGAGGGCTTTCGTCGAGGCCTTGGAATGCCCCCGTTGGTGGCCAACTTGCTCTCAGATCCTTTGCCTGTTGCCCAAACAATGCAACAGAGCAATCCAGCAGTGCAGTTTTCACCCCACTCACCCAATGAGCCACCACCCGGCCCAAGCCCAACATCCCGTGAGTCGGGATCATATGCCCGGAGACGGGCTGGTACTGCTTGCGTTGTATGTCGGGCTAGAAAGACCAAATGCGACAATCAACGGCCAGTTTGCGGGTTTTGCACGGCTACAGGGGGTGCGTGCGGTTATCCAGATGACAGTTCTTCAGATCACTCAAAACTCGATAGAGGGAGCCTTGCCATCTTGCAGCGGCTTGGCGAAATGGAAAGAAACATTACAGCACTGCTTAACCGGAATGACAGGGATCAGCCAACCCAGGGAACTCAGCCAGAGGGGCCATTGTTCGAAACAACGCCAGTTTACGATACTGTCGCTATATCTGAGGAAGACCAACAGGGGAGCGATCGACCCCCGGCGGCGGATGTAGTTACCCGAAGCTCTGAAATCAGAGTCGAAAACCTGCTTCGATGGCCCGTCTTTGGCATCCAACACCATCCCCCCCTTACGTGCAGTCTGGGACACGATGACGGGCATCTTCAGGTTGCTTCCAGAGAAGCTATTTTTGACCTTGACCCCGAAGTGGTAACCCAGCTCGTGGAAAACTTTCTTGAGAACAATCACATGAAAAACCCCATCTTTGTCGTTGACCGACTATGGACTCATGTAAAAGACATGGCGGAAACTGGCCTTCAATGGGACGGAACAACATGTCTTCTAGTAAGTGACTCGCGAAGATTTGGCATTATATATATTCTTGGCCTGACTTTTTGTAGCTTCTTGTCTGTGCTGTCAGTGTTCTTTCTCCCCAAATTGGGTTAGAAGCACAGCCTGGATACTCGAAGCGAGCAGATCGCCTGAAACGCGCAGAGCTTTACTTCCAGATGGCCCAGCGCCGGATTGGCATGTTGTATCATAGCAACTCTCTCCTGGCTGTGCAATGCAGCTTCCTTACGGCCGTGTATCTAATGACGACGTTTCGTATTATGGCAGCCTGGAAAGCTTTTACCCAAGCAGGTACACAATGTGTGGGCTGGCTAGCATCAAGAGACTACACAAGTGGCTCGATGGACGACCAATCCCCCAGCGCCATGGAGACTGATAGGGGTGACAATGAGCAACTGATGGAAGAGAGTCTCTATTGGAGTTGCTTAAAGAGCGAATTGCACGTCTGGTGCCCCCACAAATCTTAAAATAAGCTTGCTAATTAGAGGTGCAGGGAGCTGAGAACCGAACTGGGCCTCCCAGGATCGAGCCTGAACGAGATGCAGTACTCTCACGTGTACCCGTCCCCACCGAATCCCAGCCAGCTGGTGGGGGGTCACGGGAGGTCCGAGTCAGCTGCACAGCGAGAGCGGAACCGCCTGGAGACCAGCTGGTTCTTCTACTTGGCTGAAATTGCCCTTCGTCGTATCATGAACGAAGCCATATCGTCTCGGTACCGGGGCGATTCTTGGTACTACAAGACGAAATGGTGGACCACAGATGGCGAGACCAGGTTTCGCCATGATGTTCAGAGATTCAAGCTGAAGTTGGAAACATGGAAGGACATGCTCCCCGCAGCCATGAGGTTTCCTGACAATCCCCACGAGTACACCGGCGATCCTCTGCGGGGAATACTGAGAGGGCACGTGGTTGATATCTTGGATGTGCTCTATTTACCTGCGGTTCGAGCAGTCGCGTGTAAGGAAGTGGTGGAGCTGGGACCGTTCATCATAGCGACGGCCAGGGAAGCGCTGGAAAATGCCGTGTATCGTATTGCGCTGTGCGAGGAAGGGTTTTGGCATCGCCACCAAGGGACATGGCTGATGATCCGAACGTGTTCCCGGAGCGTGCTGCAGCTCTTGGCAGTGGCGTTCCGGGCGCAGAGGGAGCCCAGCTTGGCGGAACTGCTCCCAGAGGGATGGAAATATTCCGTTTCCAGGGTGATTTCATTGATCGAATATTGGGAGTCTGAGAGTTCGGACCTGACGATTCTATTGGCGCGGGTACGAGAGTTGGTGTCGAACCTTGAACAGAGGGGCCGGTGAGGTTTGTGGATCCTATTTCAGAAGCTTGGTAGACAAACAGTTGGTGATGAATTGATGATGCAGCGCGGGGACTTGAGAATCGGCCCTAATTTTTCTGCCTATCAGATAACTACTTCACAATTCGGAATATGTCTGGCTAAAATGGTCCGTCTGATCGGAAGCAAGCATGACTTTGTCTGGTACAGCCAATGTGCAATGGGGAAGCTCACCATGGTCCCATCCCCAATGTTATTCCCAGGAATGCCCTGATGACGAGTCATAAACGATGCCGCACGGCAACGGCTACGGCAACAGCTACGGCAACAACCGCCCGCTTTCTAAGTTGGTGGGGCACCGATACTCCCCGTTCGGCATACCACCGATATTCCCCGGCCCGTTTCGCAAATCGATGACGAAACTCATTTTTAGTACATATCGTACGAACAACGAGATCGAATTCAATATGTACTAAAAATGAGCCACAAAGCGAATGCATGATTGTATTCATGTTTGATGTAAATAGAGACAGGAGGCTTGACCAGGCATTTCCGGGAGCGGGGGCCTAGGCAGGTAGGTAGCTCGTTGACATATACAATTAGTGTGAGGGGATCCCTCTCAAAAGAACCAAGACATTAAACTTGCAGAGGTAGAGTGTCTTGGGGATATGAAAGAGCAGAACTTCAATAATATATGAGACCTTTTGGATGCACCAAATTCCATACGTGTAATAACAACCAGGGATGCTACTAAGAAGGGGAAAGTGTAGTAAATATTCCGCCTGTTATCGCCTTTAGCATTGATAAGCGCATGGGGCCTTTACTGGAGTGTATTTTGATGTGTGATAGTCAAGACAGAACTTTGTTGTCCGAGTGTGTCATTGAGAAACAAATCAAATCCATTGTCACAAATAGCAAGGGTAATTGTTGATATAAAAAAAATCCAAGGTAGAACCGGGAGAGTGATTACTTGATCGTTTGACTTGGCAAGCAGGGCGACGCCAACGGAAGATGCGGTCTCCACACTGGGTTGCGATATGTCTTTGTACGTACAACATTAGCAACTTCTTTGCAGATCAAAGTCCAAGTGTCTTGATATTGTCCTCCTCAGCTGGTCCATACATTCCTAGTCTTCGGCCCGCTCATTGATGAAAAAAATGAGATGTGATGTACGAGCATCCACTGCGACCACTTTACTGGACATTAGGCGGGATTAAAAGACTTGAAAAATCCACCGAGACTGTTTTTACTGTCTCGAGGTAGAATATCGGCTTGTAAGGCCGCCTTGAACAAGTGTTTAAATGTAGGCTTTTTCAGTGGCCCTATAACCGAGGAATGCATGGTGTCTTAGACACCTTTCACCGCTGGACAGTGTCGGCCGACAAGCCGAAAGGATTTACGGCTGGAATGAGTCGGAAACGGAACTCGTCTTACTTCCCAATATATAAAAAGATGTGGTCAACCAATTTACAGAGTGAACATCGAATCCAAGTTATTTACTATACTCTCCCCGTTCTACGATTTACTAAGCCATGAAATTCTTTCCTTTCGCGCTACTTTTTAGTGCAGCCAATGCTATCGCCGTCAGGGCACCTGCTGATTCGGCGGCATCCGTGGCAAGTTACACCTGCCCAATCTTGGGCTGCTATATGGAGACTACAACGCCTGTTTGCAAGCCTGGCCAAGCATGCCCCGACTACATCTTGCAGAAACACATCTGCCCGTGGAAATGCGGCGAGACACCTCCCGCAGGTTGTACTCAACGCTGTCAGCCTTGCCCGACGAAGATTTGTCCCGCCATTTGCAAGTGTGAGATTACATGTGGCATGAACCCATGTGTTGGACCCATCAGCTAGCCCCTGAGAGCTTACGGTATGTTATCTGGTTTCATGTCCCTTTGTCACTTTGTAATGACAAAATGACCAGGATAATATAATTTAGAGAACTTTGAAAGGTTTGGTAATGGATGTTTTGATATCTAAACCACCACGATAATTGCTCAATAAAAATGGTATCAACTGATTCTGGGTATCCTTCCTGGGCAATGTCATCCACCAGAACAGCGGTTATATTCTAAAAGCTGTCTGCAAGACCCAGATTTCGGGTTTTGGCCAATTATAGAACAGCTATCAAATCAGTACCAGGATCAAATCAAATATAATCAATGATTTCTCTAGATTAAAGTTACTTCAAATTTCATGCTTCCATGTGAGTTGTACCTCTGCGCATGACATTTCAAACTCGTCCCATTCCAACGCAGACCACTTTTCTTGATTTTCCGAGGATTCAATAAAATGCTTTATGGCCAACACAGCTTGGCTTGCCCATCTCTTTGCACTAACACAGCCAACACCCGTGGCGAGTGGTGTCATGAGAACATTCCTGATTGAATTGAGTTGCTCCCTTGCGTGACCCATCTCAATCAGCCTGTTGTGCTTGTCGATTTTGCATAGCAGGCTCCAAATGCACTTGTACACGACCTCACGGTCCCAACGAACGTCTTCCGGCATCCGCATGGTAGGGCAAAGCGCAACGCGGCGTGTGCCCCAGATATTTCGGGAGCGAGCGTCGAACTCGGATGGGATATGAACTAGCGTGCATGATCCCGGAGGCGCAAAGCCATGCCACTCCTCATAGAGGCACTTTTGGGCGACGTGAGTGAGTGCTAGGTAGTCGTCCCTGGGAGACAAGGCACGTGAGATGGCGTCGTCAAAAGCGCCATCGAGGCGACCGTACGAGTTGGCGGGTGAGACAATAGTGTCGAACTTGACAGATGATGGGACGTTCGCCAAGGAACAGGCGTGGATCTCGAACTGGAATGATGGGGGCAAATGGGAGCGGGCCGCCTCTGTAAACGCATCGGCGAAATGCTCCTCCATGCAGAGTAGATGGAACTTGGGCAAAAGCGGCATTGTTATTGTTTCTTTGGGTGATGATGATGATGAAATTATGAGGCTGAGGAGCAATAATAGACCCGCGCTTACTTCTCGACGTGAGGCGTTGTGGAGATGGAGCGAAAAAAGATGGGTCGGGCCGAGGGCCTTTGTCATGTGGAGGCAGTTCGTGTCAGAAATTAGAATAGTGCCAACATTCATGAGCTTTTAACTACATAGACAGTATCACCCCTAGAAGCATTCAGCACGGATGGGTTACTGTATGATTTCGCCAAACCGCAAGTAAATGCCTGTAATGGACATACGGTAGCTGTGTATATACTATCATAAGTGCTTTGGAGAGTCGCAAAGTTGTTGTTCTGGATCCAAGTTTATTTGGCGTTGTGATGGTTGCTTCGACTTGTCATCTGTAGACCACATTACTCAAACAGCCACCAACGTCCCCGAGTGCAATAGTCCAACGCCTCATGAATCATAAAAAATGAGGTGAATAGTAGTAACAATAACAACTAAGCTCATATGGATTGCCTGCCTTTATTTTGAGAGGCGTGCGCGTTATTTATCTATTTATTTATTTTTTGTGGTGTTGCTGGCGTATCATTTTTAATTTAGAGGCTTCTAACAAGTCTGGGTGATGAGCGTCCACCGCACACTTGCTCTTGTGACTCATGTTCATCTACAGTGTCGATTTCGCTGGGGAACTCTACTTGCCTATCAATGGTGATTGTGTAAGCAGAGCTGGATACAGTTATCCAATCGTCTGGTGTCTTGTCTCCCATTCCCAATCACGCCAGGCATCAACCTGGGCGAGAAAAATGCACCAAACCACAAAGAGCATCCCCACGTCTTTTATGGCGTCACGCCCATTGCCCAAGGTACCATCCACTCTCGTCACAATTAAGCCGTAGATTCCCCCTTGCATCCCGTCACCACTAAGAGAAAGCGACGTCCATAACCCCCGTCAATATTGTAAGACATTAGAAGAAACAAATGAAACCATCTCCGCCATGGCCGCCGAGAGAATGCATGCCGCAATCGTCGGCTTAGTCCGCGATCGAGCTGGACCGGATACCCTGGACATTGTCGTTGTCGCGCCCGAACTATCTGTAGTGGCCGTACGCGACCGCCTCCAAGAACGAGCCTATGCATGTTGGTGATCCTCTCGCCCCTCTCCGGCAGCTAATATGCTGTATGATATTCGTTGCTAAACTGGACGGTCCCCCGCAGCAACCGTTGAAGTCGCAACAGCCGCCACTCTCAACCCCATAATGCAAACCCTCTCCGCCCGTCCTGATCGTCGCCTATCTATCATTGTTAGCGATCAACCCGAAGATATCGAGTTACATATTCCAGGTGTTTATCGTGAGGTGGAGCTCGTGTCTGCCAACCGGCAGAGCCAGCTGCACATAAGGCCCTGCTTAGCTCGCAGGATTATAATAATCCTAAGTTCCCCATAGTGACATCAGGCTTAAACAAAATCGCTCCTTATAATATTATATACCTAGATTTTTAGTTATGCAAAGTAAAGATAAGTTAAATTATTACTGCCTTCCCTTTCTACTTAAGCATAAGGCTAAAGATCCTTTTAGCTATATAAGTAAGGTACCTTTAATATTTATTATTATTAATATATCTAATATAATATTAATATAAAATAAACTTATAGCTATAAAGGCAATAGATTTATCTTAGGCTATTAGTAGCCCTAATAATAATAGATCCTAGCTATCTTAAGGCTTTTTATTAGCCTTATCTTATAAATTAATACTCTTATTATTATTATTATTTATATTCTTATAGACTTTATCTTAGTTAATTTAAATCTTAAGAATAATTTAAATTAATTAGGATATTAATATAATTATATTTTTTATTAAGCTCTTTAGAATAACTTAAAATAAAAATAAGCTAAATTTAAATAAGTAAATTAAGTTAAAGCTAATAATAAATCTAATAATACCTTTATTTAAAGTATAATACTCTTAATTTTATTAGAGTATTAATAAACTAATTAATTATTATAAAAACCTTTAAATTAAGTATTAATAGTTTATTTAAATAATATAAAAAAAAATAAATATTAAATATAATTCTTAAAATAAAAGAATTAATACTAATAAAGATTAATAGGAGGTATATAAAGCTTATTTTAGTAGTAAAGGAATATAACTTAAATTAATTAAGCTTAAAAAAGTTAAGCTTTATAATATTATATTTAAAGGTAATAAGCTAATTAGGAAGTTAATTATAAAGGGATTAAATTTACTAGGGATTAAATCTATTAATTTTATTAATAATTTAATTAATAATAATAAAGAAAAAATTAAGGCCTTTTTAGAAGAGAGTTAATAATTAGTTTATTTATTAATATTATTATCTTTTACCTTAAGGCTAAGGTATAGCTAAAAAAGATTATTTTTTTTAATAATTATAATATTAAGGTAATTTATATAAATAAAATTAATTAAAAGCAATAAATATAATAGTTTATAATAATTAATTTTAAAGATAATAATCTTATATAAAAAAGTTATTAATTAAGCTTAGTAAAAAGTTAATATAATAATAATTAATAAGATAATTAATAATATATAATAGCTTTTTAACCTTAAAAATAACTATTTATTACTTTTTATATAAAAAATTATAATATTATAATAAGTAATAATCTAAAATAAATCTAATAATAATATTAATATAAAAAAAAAGCTTCTTAGTAATCTTTTAGGGAAGGAAAAAGAGGTTATTAAAGGATTAGTATAGAATATATAAGTTTAGATAGTATTAAAAATAATAATTTATTAGGTTAGATAGTAATTTAGGTAATAAGTACTAGAAAATAGTAAGATTAATAATTAGTATAAGGTTAATAGCTATAGTTATTATAAATATAAGGGCAAAGGTATTATATTTTATTACTTATTATTATTAAGGTACCTATAGGTATATATTATAATTAAAATATAATTAAATTAATAATTCTTTATAATTATTATTAAAATAATAAAAATTATTAAAATAAAAACTATATTCTTAGTATATATTATAAATATTATAATAAAAATATTTTTTTTTACTTAGATAATAATATAATTACTATAAAATTATAATATAAATAATAAAAAGAAGATTATTATATAAAAAAGCCTTATAAGGCTTTTATACCTTAAATATAATATTATATATTTAATTATACTAATTATATAATTTTAAGTATAATAAATAATAATTAACCTAATAAATAGGCTAAATATATAATTTTTATACTTAACTTTTAACCTCTTATTATTTTATTTACCTTAATAATAACCTTTTTATACTATATTAAATTAAATTATAATTAACTACTTATATAACCCTTATCTTATAAAAGTAAATTTATTAATATTTAATATATATATTTATTTATTAGTATTTCTTTAGTATTAATATTAATAGCAAAAAAAAGATTATTATAATTTACTAAGAAATCTACCTAAATCCTTAAAATAATATAATTATAAAGCTCTTTTACTAAATAAGAATATATAATCTAAGTTATCCTTTTATATATTATATTAAAAATCCAAAAGAACTTATCCTTTTTTATTAATTCCTTTTTTAAAATAAAGTTCTAAAGCCTAGTTAGTATAAATATAATCCTAACCTAGCTTTTAAAGCTATATTTTAATAGATTATTCCTTAGAATCCTAAATTTATACTTAAGCTAACTAAAGGTCTACTCTATAATAATCTAAACCTTAGTATAATAAAGATTATATAATTCCTTTTTAATTTCTAGTTATTACTATAATATCTACTAATCTTTAAGATAATAATAGGTATTTAAATATAAAATAATAATCCCTTTTTAAAGCCTAAAGCTAGTATTATTAATATAAAATTATCTATTAGGGATATAAAAGCTATACCTAAGGGCTATTTAGGTAAATATTATATTATAAATCTACTCTTTAGCCCTAGCTAATATATATAAAAAGGTACTATTTATCTTTATTATTATAAGTATATTTTATATTACTTAGCTTTTTTAATCTTAAAATAATATCTATTAATTAAAAGGAATATAAATAATAATATAAATCCTATTTATTATCCTAATATAATTAGTAAATAGCTATAGCTTTAGATTATTAATTAGTTTAGGATTAATAAAATTATCTTTAGGCTATATAATAAAGATAATATAAAAATATCTTATTATAATAAGTACTTATTAGAATATTATTAATACTAAGCCTTAGCTAATACTAAATTAATATATAATTATCTAATAGGTCTACCCTTAACTATATATATATAAAAATATTATAATCTTTAATTAGATTAATTAATAATAATTCCCTTTAAAGCTAATATTTTATTTAAATTATTTATATAATTTAATAAATATTAATTTATTTACTTAAAATAAATTAATAAAAGCTTTATTAAATCTTTTAAATAAATTTTATATATATAATTTTACTATAATAAGTCTTTCTATATTAATAATATTTTAATAAGCCTAATACTATTTAAAAAGTTTTCTTATTACTAAAAATAAAATAATTAAGACTATTAGATTAGCTAGGATAATAAGCTAAGCAAGGAATATTATATTATTAATAATAATTTAAAGGTATATCCCTATATTATATATATTTATTATAATAAGGCTAATATAAAATTAAATATAACCAGATTACTATTATCCCCAATTTTTTAGGATTACTATTATAATAGAATTTTATTATATTAATCTAATTATTTAGCCTTAATTAGCTTAATTACTAAGATACTATAATAGATTAAGTTTAATACCAAAAGATATATTTAAATACTTATATAACTTTCTATCTTAGGATTATAATAATTTTAGCCAAAAAACACTACTTTTTTAGGTCTAGTATAACTTTCGATTATTCTAATATCTCCACTTTCGCGCCAGAATTATCATAATCCTGCGAGCTGAGCAGGGCCTAAAGGCTGGATCAAAGTACGGCACAGTGTTGCTCTCGCAATGGACTTCCCGCCATAATATGCTGGATAATGAATTTAACCCGAAATCCAACGTTGTTATCGACGTTGACGACGACTACGAAAGAGACCATGGTTCTGATATACCACTGAAGGAACTTCTTGGGGCCTCTGGCGACACTCCCGAGGAGACGGCCATGCTCATTCAAAAGCGCATTCAACAGAGTCAAAGCGATGCTGATACCACTATGGTGGAGAGTAAATCAGTGAATAAGAATCCCCTGCCATGGCTAAGTAAGGGAGCCAAGATGGTGGCCAAGGTTCTAAGTGTGAAAGTATCAGAGGCTGGCCTCTTGGTTACTGTCGGACCTCTTGGATCAGCACCGGGCTCTGTACAAGGAAGCCCACTAGTGTATTTCATCCCCTGGAGACTCGTCGCGTTGTGGGCGCAGACAGCAGCACAGATATTTTTGGACCTTGTCAAATCACTTTGGCCTGCATTCGGCAAGTCCTTTGAGACATTGGTTGAGCTCGTCCAGCGAGCTTTCCACGGTGTCGTCTCACGGGTTCGGTCCGGCGTGGGCGGCAAGGTCTCATCAGTGGGGGTTCTCAAGAGATCAGCAAGCTTGAGGGTGTAAGGTAAGAACATGAGCTCTCTGAATTATTCCAGTCAATTTCAAGGTGCTAGAGGCTAGAGAAGATGGTGTTGACTAAATATATTGCGATTCATCTAAGGCCCATCCGTGAAAGCTTCGCCAGCCCCCTCGCGGGATTTTTAGTGCAGGCTTTTGTTGATCATCGTTTTTGTTGTCTTCTAGGCCTATTATTGAAAATGTTAATCGTCTCGACGCAGGTCTTCATGCCCTTTTTTGCTGCCACCTGACGCAGTCTGGTTCAGCACGTCAAAGCTGTGTGGATGCTCATGGAGATTTTTACCAACTACAAATGAAAACAGTTACCAGCTGCTCATCAGGTATTGACCAAGCTCTTGCAAATCATGTTGCACAACACAAGATGCACCGACTAGTGGCCATAGCACGCAATACCTCGGCGCTGGACTACTTACCAGATACCCCAGGTATTCTCAAGCTCCCACTTGATGTCACATCCCAATGCTCGGTCGATGGAGCAATTGGAGCTGTTTTGCAACAGTGGGCCGTATCGACATTATCGTGAATAATGCGGGCTATAGCACCTAGGGCGATGCAGAAGCGATTCTAGATGAACAGGGAAGAAGCTTTGTTGAAACCAATCTCTGGGGAACATTTATGGTGACAGGGCATGCGATGAGAATAATGTGGGAAGACAATGCCAAACATCCAAGCAGAAGGATAGCAAGTGTCATTATAAATCTATCTTTGATGGGTGGCCGGGTTGCATTTCCTGGAAACGCCTTGTATCATGCAAGCAAGTTGGCTATAGAAGGATTCACAGAGTCTGCATCGAAAGAAGTCAGGCCTGAATTGAATAGTATATTTAACCAGGCACCAGCAAAAGCCTCTGGGAAAGCTAACGCAGGCTTTTAGTTAATTTCTGCCTTATTGAACCAGGTGGCATCAATCCAAACTATTCGACCATGAAAACTGTCCCCCCACTGCTGGCCTATGCAGCTCCCGACACACCTTGGCGGGTGCTAGAAGCTTACGTTGCGAGATCCAAGTCTAGTCCAAGTTGGGCAGACGCGATTTCGGTTGCAAGTGCCATGCACAATGTGGTAAGCCGCCAGCAGAATATCCCGCTTAGAATCCCGCTGGGAGGCGATGCGTGGGGATTTCTGAAGATGGAACTGGAAAAATCTGGAAAAAGAACATGGGAGTGTCAAGCAGTTGAGCCATACGGTAAGCTCGGGATCAGCTATTGAGTGAAGGAGTTGAATCTCTCACTGCATCCTTATATAATTTATTAGCTAAAAGGTTCCCAACGATTCCTAGGTGAAGGTGATGAAGGAATCGATTCATTGATAGGGAGGAAGTGCTTGCTTCGCGCCGCCCGATGCCCGCCACCAATTTCGCATAAGACGACGTCAGACATAATTACAAGGCTTTTACAGTCATTTGGCGAATAATTTAATATTACTTGTTGCATTTTATGCTGCGCAGTTTGACGGGGTAAGCCGAATTACTCCGATCTTACGAACAAAACTCCGGAGCGGGGATGAAATGGGAATTTGTTTTCCATAAGCAAACCTGACCAATTATCTTTCTTCCAGGCAATACTAAGCTTATAAATTAGCCACCAAATGGTACCGGTAGAACGTCATATGTCGCCTTTCTGTACCTGCTCACTCACTTCTATTTTCCCCATCATCAATCCATCCAGGTCGACAGAAATGGAAGCCAACATCGCCATCTACCCCAGTTTACGTGACAAAATTGTCCTCATCACAGGCGGCGCAGAGGGTATAGGCGCTGCGACGGTGGAGCTCTTTGCTCTTCAGGGATGCCAAGTTGTGTTCCTGGACATCGCCAAGCCATCGGCACAGAGCACCATCGATCGCGTTGTTTCCTTAAATACGGCCTGCAACGGCACAGAAATTAAGCCGCCCGTATTTTTCTTTTGCGACGTCTCCGATCTAGCCGCCTTGCAGACTACCACCAACAAAATCCTGGCAGAATATGGGGTCATACACATCCTAGTGAATAACGCAGCTGCCACGGGTAGCCAGGCAAGACTCGGCACGGAATACGTCACGCCAGACGCCTGGGACATCAGTGTAAATTCCAACCTGAGACACGTGTTCTTCTTGACTCAGGCTGTCTTGCCGGCGATGAGGAGGGTGGGGGGAGGCAGTATCGTCAACCTAGGTTCCATCACATGGCGAATTCCAGCTGCGGGCACACCTGTATATGCAGCCTGTAAGGCTGCTATAATGGGTCTAACTCGGGTACAGAGCAAGGAGGTGGGACCGTCCAACATACGAATCAATAGCGTTATGCCAGGAGCGATTGCAACACAGAGACAAAGGGATGAAGTTCTGACACCTGAATACCGCGCTGAAGTGATGCGGGGACAGAGCCTACAGAGGGACCTAACTCCCCGAGAGGTGGCAAAGGTCATTATTTTTCTGGCAAGTGATGAAGCTAGTGGTGTGACGGGGAGTACATACGTTGTCGATGGTGGTTGGTGCAGCGACCCTTGATTTGTATGAAAATACAGTTGATGTTGATAACCGCCAAGAGAAGTGTAAATTGAATAATTGGGACCAAAGTTTGGGACCTCTGTGAGATGAGTGAGCCTCATTGGTCCAGCTTCGCTCATAGCGTGGTTAGCTACGTGGCTGTGGGTGTTTTGACTTTGAGGTTCGCATGTGACAATATTAAGCCGTGTCAAACTGGATCGGCTTCAGCGTACGTTGATAGCGGAACGGCTAAACTATTCCGATACCGTAATAATGTAACATCTAACCTAACAACAGAGCGCTATTATTTGAAAACCTTAATGTGGTACATCTTTCACGAGGCACAAATAAATGCTGAGCCGACAAGTATGGTGTTAGGCGGCAATTATTCTGGTCCCGGACCGACCGGACCGCCGCATATATCGGAACAATTCATTTTTCGCCCTCGGGTCAAATATGGGACAACAATCGGTATTTTTTGGCAAATCATTCAATTCTACCCAATCAATTGTTATATTCAACAAGGCTCACTAAAATGTTATCTCCCCATCGATTATGTTCCCTCGGAAAGGATCACAACGTAGACCCGTAATATTACAAAGGGGAATGAGTACGCGACTTCTCTAGAGCCATACACATTAGCTCTCCAGGGTCTGATGGATATTCTAGCCACGGCTATTTCTGGCCGTTGGTCTCAACAATCTTCTTCAATAGTCACTCACCGCACTAGCTCAATCTTTGTCGGACCGCTCCCGGCTTTGTACCGCTCTCATGTCTGAGTAGGGAGATGCCGAGTCAGGGATAGCATTGAGTTTGGACGATTCACGTCTGTCGACTCGCAAAGTGAAATGGGAGTTGCGAACGCCTGCTTAGAATGAATGGTCTATATCTATCTATCAATGATTATCAATGATGAATGCAAACAGGTGCGATGTAAATTGGGCTGCTAATATGTTACAAAAAACCACAAGTCAACTAATTCACCCCAAAATTCGACCCGGATAATCTAGATGGTGCTTCTTTATCATCATCAACCAATATTTGTTCGTTCATTTTGTGCGACCAATGATGATATCGCTGGCTTACCCCGCCGTCTGTGCGCCACACCATAGTCAAAGATCGACAGTTGATGAACTTGGCCAATTTGGCCCAAGTAGGAAAAAAGGATCTGCATCCCAACGAATGCGTGGTGTTTAAACTTCATACCAAAGTGATTATACGAGATGATGGTCTGTTGGTATCTTTTGGGGTTCGGTCCGAACCTGCCAGGTCAAGTCTGGGGAAATGGCTTGTCATCAAGGCATGGATATATATATAGGTAGTCGACATCTTGGTCCTGCCATCTTTTTCTTATTCCTCCAAAACAAAAGTTCAATTTCATCCAAGACTATCGAAGATTACCATATACTTTAATTCCCCCGAACATCATGTCTAACCTAGACTACGAAGACACCAAGGGCAAACGTGACCTCTCGGGGAACACCAATGGTCGTTCAGAAGCCCTCAACGAAATACGTACCGCCGGAAGTGTCAGCATGGATTCGGAGCTGTTCGAGAAATTATATCTCTCTCCACCAAACAAGGTGAAGGGAGAGCCTAGAAGGACATTCGGAAACCCAACCCCCATGTATTGACCCCTGTTTGATCCAAATTTAACGGAATGCGTGGACTGATCTGCTTTAGAGCATTGGCAGGATTCCTGGTAACCGTGATGCCGCTTTCCTGCGCTTTGATGGGTTGGAGAGGTAGCGGCAAATTTGGCGCCGCAATCATGTTGGTCTCATCCCTAGTCTCTCACATATTCTAATGCTAACCTTTCATCAATCTAGCCCTGTGTATTTTTTCATGGGAGGTGTAATGCTGTTTTTGAGCGGCATCTTGGAGTGGGTACTTGGCAACTCATTCCCTGCGACTGTCTTTGTTAGCTTTGGCTGCTTCTTTCTTGCCTTCGGGGGGGTCCTCAATCCTAGCTTTGGAGCCTATTCATTTTATGCTCCCCCAGATGCTGCATCGCCAGCTGTAGGGCTCACCACAAGAGGCTTCAATGCCACCTTGGGTAAGCAGAGTAACGGGAAGGTTTTAATGGTGAGGTGCTAACAAGACTGTATTAGGCTTCTGGATTTTAGCAATGAGCATACTCGTGACAATCTACTTTATCTGCTCTCTACGTACGAACATTGTATTTGCCTACCTATTCTTCAGTCTTATCCCGTCTCTTACTTTACTTGCTGGTGGCTTTTGGCTCCAGGCCAACGACTTTACTGGGAATGCCAAAACCGCACACGATGTATTTGTGGTAAGCACCCTTTTAAAGGCAGGTCTGGATAAAGACAGCTAATGTTTCCATAGGCTGCCGGTGCCTTCCTTTTCACGACTTGCTTTGCTGGGTGGTATATCCTCCTGTCCATTTTGCTAGCCACTGTCGACTTCCCAATCCAACTTCCCGTTGGGGATTTGTCTCATGTCATAAAGGGCGGCAGTGAGAGACAGAGCATGGTTTGATCACGGGGCAACAGTTGGTTTCATCGCGTTATGTCTAACCAGCGGAAACCACTTGATGTTCACTCCACTGTCAGAATTGCCATGAGGAAGATGGGTAGCAGACTGGGGCACAAGATACCCGAAAGATATGAATTGTCAATTGATGAATCTAGATGCCTGTGAATTTGCTCAGCGTTTCCATTGACCCACCGTCAGCTGACTCGTATAACGTGAGCTGTCATCGGCCATACGCCCTCTGTCGAGTCGACTATTGCAGGGATGTCTCATCCCGTGCGCTCGCAAAAACATCGGGAGTCAGTCCGACTGGCCATGGCGGGGCACCGATACTCCCCGACCGGCACACCCCCGATATTCCCCGGCCCACAATTTGGTCAGCGTGATGTTTTATTGTCGGTGCCACGGACTAACAAGATAATGCGAATGTCAACCTCCGTTCATTTTCTGTAGATATAGTAGAGAATTTGCAGTATTTCTAACATACTTTCCATCTTATTTCCAAGTCGAAATCTTTCCATGTCAACTCTTCCATCCAATTGAAAGAAATCCAACAAAACTCACCCACAACACCATGACCTCGCTTACTCTACTCTCCGAGGGGGAGGAGACCAATACCTCTATATCCTTCAGCCCCTCAAATACGATTAGTGATATTAACCCATTGATTTATGGCGGCTTCACTGAGTCAGTTTGCCATTGTCCATTCATCTGGGGGAAAAGCTAACTCGACTAGACACATGGGCCGGTGCATTTACGGCGGTCTTTATGAGCCAGAAAACCCCAACGGCCTGTCAGATGAACAAGGCTTCCGAAAGGATGTCATTTCATGCTTCAAGGAGTTGCAGGTGCCAGTAGTTCGTTATCCTGGTGGTAACTTTTGTGCCAGCTACCGTTGGCAGGATGGCATTGGGCCCAAAGAAAAGCGACCAGTTCGGCCTGAGCTAGCCTGGGAGGGGATTGAACCCAATACCTTTGGAACTGATGAGTTCATGGCGTGGTGCAAGGAGGTGAGCGCTGAGCCTTACCTCTGCCTGAACATGGGCACGGGCACACTGGAGGACGCACTCGCGTGGCTTGAGTACTGCAATGGCGATAAAAACACCCATTATGCCAACCTCCGAAGACAAAATGGCCATGAGACGCCCTATGGTGTGAAATATTGGGCTCTTGGAAACGAGATGTGGGGACCTTGGTGAGTTGTGGCATTGAAAACATTCCGTGTCCACTGCTAATTGATCATTAGGCAAGTAGAACAGCACACGAAAGAGGACTATGCCAAAAAGGCCGTCCAATGGGCTCGAGGTAAGCGTGGCTGGTGATTTTCATAGTAGAGCATAATTGGCTAATGGTGAATACAGCGCTAAAACTTCTTGACCCTTCCATCACATTGATCCTTTGCGGCAAGGATGGTTACTCAGACTGGGACCGCTACACTCTCCAACAGTGCATCCGATCCATAGACATGCACTCTATCCATTATTACTCCATGGGAAAAGGTCACTATACCAACATATCATCTGTATACGGAGCTGAGCGCGCCATCCAGGTGTGCTCTTCTCTAATTGACCTGGCCAGATGCGAATTCGACTTGTCTGTTTTTCCTGAAGTAGACCGCATCATCACTAAGCCCCGGAGCAGAAAGCGGCCCACCATCTGCTTTGACGAGTGGAACGTATGGGACCCCGAGCGCGCCCCCGGAAACAAGGGTGCCGAAGAACGGTACAGCCTTAGCGATGGGCTGGCTGTAGCTATATGGCTGAATATCTTTATTCGCAACGCCAAGGACCTCGGTATGGCTACCATCGCCCAGAGCGTCAATGTGATTGCCCCTCTCATGACAACGCCTCGAGGCGTGTGGAAGCAAACAACATACTTCCCCTTGCTTCTATTTTCCAAGTATATGCGTGGAAAGTCTGTGTCTGTCCATGTGAAGACACCGACTTATGATGGCAAAACCTTTCCCGAGTGGATCCAGACCACAGTTGCGGTACCTAAACTTGATGTTAGTGCTGCCATTGATGACGAGGGATGGGTGAATGTGGCTGTAGTCAACTCGGATGAAGCCAACAACTTTGCTACCAAGCTTGATGGCATTCCCAACGGAATCGATGTTCAAATTTTTGCCATGGGTGGAGAGAGGTTTACTGCAACCGATACAAACTCTGAGAGCGACGAGAAGGTTAATATCCAAGAGTCGACCTGGCGAACTTCTGGGGAAAACTACATCTTCGAGCGTCTTAGTTTTACGCTGTTAAGATGGAAGGTGTCTGTTTAGATGCTGATAAATTTGGAGTTTTTAAGCCTGTGCGTCGGTAGATATTGATTGATAGCATGGAAATGGTCAACTTTTGGCAATTACGCTCTTCTGCATTGATTTGAAGCTGTTTTGGCCATTTTTGTCTTCACCCATGCAGTGACTGGTATTATTATCATGTATGAAAACCCGGCATTGACCCTGGATTGGGGTTTCCCTTAATTGGATCCGAGGAATTTCTCTCTTTGGAAGGCCCCGAAGTAGCGGCTTTTGGCCCCAATTTCGCCAATTATTGCCAATGCTCTGCTTTTGCACAAGTCCAGCTGCCATAACACGGGTTCACCGTTAATCAGGATTTCCTGTGGGCCGTTATTCTAGGCCAACTTGCTGCTGATTGGGTGACATGAGGCGCTAACTTGCGCCAATAGCTGAGGCCCAGGGCGTAGCCTGTATTGTCTCCCCACTCCTCCCATTACCCCTGCTGCTTTGTGAGCACCATCTGGTCTGATGGGGATGGCTGCCTACGGCCCTGAGACGGTCTGTATCAATCACTTCGTGTTATAAAACGGTAGTTTGGCACCAGAAGCAGTCTTTCTTTACACTCGTTGCTGGCCTTTTCACATCAATCAATACCTCTCCGACAAAGCCTTGACACGCAGTTTGTAACCATGATCAACCTTCACAATATCCAGGATGGGGAAGTAGTGCACCAGCGCTGTGTCCTCATCACTGGCCAATGCGCAGACGATGCCAAGTCCAGTGACGATTTTATTGAGATTGAAACCAAGGGACACGGCGACAACACATCATTCCCAGCACAGCGCTGGCCACTATGCCAGGGCTGGTTCAAGGCGCTGGCTATCCTCAACCCCGGAGACAATTTTATCAGCATCACAGTCGGGGCACCCAACGACTCCTCGTACTCCAAACAGGTGATTCGATAATTCGCATCTTACACATGGCAACACTAATAACAGTATGCAGATCCGCCTCCAATACATTCCTCTTCTCCAAACACCACCACTGCATTTGGCCATCATGGTGGCCAAAGACTCGCCACTTCTCATTGACTGTCCCGCCCGCAAGTTCGGAGCACTCTCTGGGGCGCACTCAAGTCTTGATTCTGCCATTGCCAAATTGCGTCTATCTGCGTACATGTGGCAGGCTCTGACGGCTGAGGAACTACGCTCAAATGGCCTTGGGCGGAGATCGTTCCGCTTGGAGGAAGAGTGGGCAGCCGACACTCTGAGCCAAGAATTTGTTCGGGATACTACCATGCAGTCGACGGCCAAGGTTCACCTAATCCGCACAGAAAAGACAGTCGAAGAGCTTAGGGATGTTCAAATTGCCCAGCAAAATCATTCAGGGTCTAGACGAGACGAGCTGCACGAAATCTTTTCCAAGGCTCTTCGAGATCACGGAGGTCCATTTACTTCCGAGGCCAAGCCAGTTGTTGCTGGTCTCATCCTGGACTCCAAGTACGATTCCAGAAAGAATATAATTCTTGCCCACGCTGCTCTTGGCGCACACAACCCCAACGGCCTCTCCCTTGGCATCTTTGGTAGCCACTTGACTTATTCTTGGCCAAGATTTCTGGACGAGGTTCCAGATTGTCTGCTGGACGTGGCGCCCCCTGGAGAACAAGTTGGAAATGATAATGGGGAGTGCGCGTCCATGTGGGAGGCATGTGCCGTTGGCCAAGGAGCTTTTCTTCACGAGGTTGGCCATGCGTTCTCAGCACCGCACTCATCCGGCATCATGCTACGAGGATACTCGAAGGACTGGCCCAAATGCTTCCTCTCAAAAACGTCTGACAGCATTCATGCCGGAACAAAAGGAATTGAGCCTGTGACGCCCGATACTCCCAACAACTGTCACTGGGATATCCGAGACATGCTTAGCTTCTCAATGCTTCCGCACTTCCAGCAACCTTCCGACAAGAAGCTCAGTTCAAACCCACCTATGTTCAACGCAGATGGCGAAGGCGATGAATTGTCACTGATACTCACCTGCGAGGCTGGAATCGGACAGGTTCTCTTTGACGGAAAGGCTGAGCCGACGCCAACTTTTGCCAGCCCCCAAACCGAAATCAGGTACACCCTTAAATCGTTGGAGGCGCGATTCAAAATCAATGAGAAATTTGATATGGAGGTGATCGGGATGAATGGAAAATACGTCGTGAGGAATGTATTAAAGCAATTCTCCAACAAGGCCTATGTTCGCGTCCCAGGCAGCACCATGCGACTGCAAAAGATGAGCGTCGGGAGCGAAAACGTCCAGTCATCGCACTGGCCTTGGGGCGTCATGTTGAAGAAGCGCAGCCGCAACGGCAGCCTGGTTCCGGTGTCGAAGCTTGACCTCAGAGTAGGCTGTGTGCTCGACGGTGTCATCGCCCACTACAAGGACGGCAGTGCTGTTCCCTGCGGCCCACGAGGCCCGAGTGGAAAGGATGTGAATATGGGAGGACATCAGAGCCGAAAGATTGCAATTCCGAAGGGGGTGGAAATCACCAAGGTTGCAGTCGCCAGGTGTCACAATGAGCTGGTTGGTATCAGAGTGTGGCTCTCCAACGGCAAAAAGATGGGAGCACTGAACAAGGACGGCAGTGATTCCGTGGAAGTCCTGAGTAAGTCGTTTTGCAACATGATGTGTTCTCTGGTTGGCATTTATACTAACGATCCCACAGCTCCCAGTACAAACCACAGAGTAATTGGCTTCTTCGGCGCCAGCGAGACGGATGGATTCCAGTCCATCTCCGAGTTCGGCATCGTGTCCGCTCCAAAGGACCATGAAATCCCCGACTCTGTTTACGATATTCCTGAGCTCCAGAATGACCGCGACGGCGGAGCTAGGCCTTCTAAGCGCCGCAAGATGGTATGTAATGAGCCGATTTTGTAATCAACCAATACAGTGTAATTAACTCTCAGACAGGAAGACTCATTCACCGAGGATGATGATTGCAGTACTTCTGAGGATAGCGACACAGGGTATGATAACGACTCAGACGTCGATTTCGAATAGGGTGTCGTTGCCTTTGCTCTTTTTTCCTTTTTGGTCTAGTGTTTTCGTATCTATCATCGTCCCACCAATTACAACAAGAAGAACCCTTCATGGAATATGGATGTCGTTTGTGAAACAATTGTCAAGAATACCCGGTTTTTTCTTCTCATGTTTCCAGTAGTTTTTTTGCTCATTAATATTCGTCAACTACCTAAAAATCATCGCATTTCTTACATTTGCACTGCCAACAGCGAACTCATCACTGTACCGTCAACTGGACAATTGATTCAGAGCCCATTCAATAAGAATGATGTTCTGGCAAGCGGTTCGTGCTTGGTCGTGGGAGCGGCGTCGGGTTGGCTGCCATACTGCAGAGCAGTCAGGTAGAATTGGCGAAAGACCTCGGGAAGCCGGCTGCCTGATGCGTTTGCATGACGACCATGGTGCTAAAGTCGCCTTTGATCCGGAGTAGCCGGCTCTGAATCGTCTTCATTCGTCTTACCTGCATGGAGCTATTGCCTAACGTCACACCACCACGTCGGGTCGATACAAAGGCTCGCATGGCTGTTATCCTCGGCAAACCTCCCCTAGATGCGAACGACTCCCATGCGAACTACTGTACCATGGCAGACCCATTGTCCGTCGCTGGTAGCGGACGCGGCTCAACATGTCCACCACGTCCATGCCATGCCAAGCAACAATTCTGAAAATTTGCATCGTGTAGCTCAGCAAAGTGTGGCCGGAGCCTGGGTGTCCAGTCAAACTGCAAGGCCAATGATTCCTATGTATAGTGCTGCAGTCAGCTACAGGGATCCTTTTCAGCTGCTGAGGCCTCTCGCACAAGAGATACCGTAAGCATGCGGCGATCAGTTGTAGCACTCCTTCGGCAACCCGACTCATTCATTAGAGCAGCATTTCCCTACTGCCACCATACCGCGCAAGGAGACCAAGGTGCCTTATTATTTGCAAAGATGACTCGTTGGCTCGACAAAATCAAAGCGAATGTCCGGCAGACCGTTTCGCCTGTATCAGCTTCGGCTTCTTCACGACCATCACCCTCGCCATCACCATCTCAGCCTATAACCGAACTAGCAACTCAAATAACATCTCAGCCAGCGACTCCTCCGCCCACAGACTCCGAACCACCGCTGCTTCTGGATCTACAAGAGCGACTCTGGAACCAGGCCTACGATGAGGTCAAAGCAAGCGAGCCCAAACTAGTCGACACGTACGAGAGGATCTTATCAGCTGAACTTCGCCGAGACGACACGACCTCTACTTCCTCCGACCTGATCGACAATGAGATAGGAAGCAATCGGGAGACTCGATGCCTCCAAATGAAGAAGTTAGTCCAGGAAGGATTGGCTAGGACGCAGAAAGTAGTGTCTATCAAGCGAGGCATCGACGAAGGTTCGCAGGCTGTGCAAGCAGTGAGGGAAATAGTTGAGAAGGCAGTACATGCTGCTCCGGCAGCTGCCGTCGCCTGGGTCGGCGTCTGCCTTGGACTGGAGGTTTATTTATCCTGTCTCGGCCGAAGAGGGAACGGCGAATGATCCCTGCTGACAATCGCTAGATCTTATCAAACCCGGTCACTGAAGCGATCGCCAATCGCAAAGACATAGCATATGTCCTGTCGAGGATGGAGTGGTACTGGGCCTTAGTGTCTCTACTTCTCGAAGAAAACAAGATCGAGGGTTCCTCTGTAGGTCTGCGAGGCCAACTAGAGAAGGGTGTTATGCAGCTGTATGAGAAACTTCTGTCATACCAGATGAACAGCGTCTGCCTTTATTATCGCAACTGGGCTGCCGTTATTGGAGGGATATGGTTAAAATCGATGACTGGGCTGGCCAGCTCAGCAAGATCCAGAATGCCGAGGCTGTCGTGCAAAGAGACATGGATCAATACAATACTGAACAGAGCAAGATACAAATGCGGACACTCATCCACACCGCAAGCGCTCTAGAGATGAATCTCGAAGGCATCCATTCGGCTATCTATGATCAAACACGGCAGCAAGAGAAGAGGTACAAGGACGAAAAGGACGAGAAATGCATGAAGGACCTACTTGTGACTGACACCCGCGACGATAAGAAGCGAATCCAAGGCACGAAGGGCGGCCTGATCAGGGACTCGTATCGCTGGATTCTTGACCACACCGACTTCCAGCGATTTCGCGACGATCCACAGAGCCGGCTTCTCTGGATCAAAGGGGGCCCCGGCAAAGGCAAGACGATGCTGCTATGTGGGATTATTGACGAGCTGGAGAAGGAATCTGCTCATTGCCTGTCCTATTTCTTCTGCCAAGCGACTGAGGCACAACTAAACAATGCGACGGCCGTGCTACGTGGTCTCATCTACCTCCTCATCATCAAGAAACCATCGCTCATCTCGTACATTCGACTCAAGTACGATATTATGGGCGAGAAGCTCTTCCAGGGCATTAATGTCTGGGTGTCTCTGGCCGAGATTCTCATAAGCATGCTTAAGGACCCAGATTTGAAAGACGCGGTCTTGATCGTCGATGCTCTGGACGAGTGCATTACCCATCGACCCCAGCTTCTTGATTTCATTATCCAAGCGTCATCGAATTCTTCGTCCCGCGTCAAGTGGATCATATCCAGCCGCAACTGGCCAGAGATTGAGGAAAGGTTAAACAACGAGGAGCAGAACGTCACAGTCCACCTTGAGTTGAACGAAAACTCCATCTCCCAGGCTGTTGTTGCATACATCGAACATCGTGTGAATCATTTAACAAAGGTCAAGAACTACGACAGGAAAACGAGAGTCGCTGTCGAAAGCTATTTAAGCGCGAATGCCAATGATACCTTTCTATGGGTGGCCTTGGTATGTCAAGAGCTCGCAGACCCAAAGGTCCGAAGGCGGCATACACACGCCAAGCTAAAATCATTCCCACCAGGACTAGATGCTCTCTACTAGCGGATGATGAAGCAGATCTGTGATTCAGAAGATTCAGAGCTTTGCAATGATATTCTGGCTGTTGCTTCCGTTGCATATCGGCCTGTTACTTTGGCGGAATTGACAGCTCTTCTTAAATCACCAAAGACCGAAGACTACGACGACCTACCAGAAATCATTGAGTCTTGTGGATCCTTTTTAACAATCCGACAAGATATCATTTACTTTGTACATCAATCGGCAAAGGATTATATCATTGACAAGGCACCCAACCAGGTCCTACCTTCTGGCACCACACACCAGCACCGTACTATCTTCTTAAGGTCACTAGAAGCCATATCAGAAACCCTTCAACGCGATATTTACACTCTAAGGGATCCAGGATACCTTATCGATCAGATCTCACCACCTACGCCTGACCCATTGACTTCGATTCGGTATTCTTGTGTCTATTGGGTTGACCATCTTCATGACTCAAATCCCAAGGCGGAGATGAGCCAGCTTCAGGATAGCAGCATGGTCTATCAATTTCTTAAAAAGAAGTTTCTTTACTGGCTCGAGTCTCTAAGTCTCTTGCGCAGTATGTCAGAAGGAGTTTTAGCAATGCAAAAGCTAAAGAAATTAGTACGTTGTAGTTTATTTTTCTACATAGTTAAGACGGCCTAAGATTAACATTATAACAGAAACATACAGGAGCAAAAGAACTTACAGAACTACTTCAAGATGCACATCGCTTTATTCTTTTACATAAGCCGGCTATCGAGCTTGCACCATTACAGGTATATGTGTCAGCCCTTATATTTAGTCCTATCAACAGCCGAGTAAGAGAGCTGTTTAAGGAAGAAGAACCAGGTTGGATAGTATTAAAGCCACATGTGGAACTAAACTGGAATGCTTGCCTTGCAACACTCGAGGACCATAGCTGCGGGGGCATCTCGGTCGCTTGGTCGCCAGATGGCCAGCGGCTTGCGTCTAGCTCTTACGATAGTACTATTAAGATCTGGGATCCTATTACAAGCACCTGCGCTATAACACTTAAGGGCCATAGCGGCCCAGTTGAGTCGATTGCTTGGTCAATAAATGGCCAATGGCTTGCATCTAGCTCTGATGATAGTACTATTAAGATCTAGGATCCTATCACAAGTACTTGTGCTATAACACTTAAGGGCCATAGCGATTGGGTTACCTCGATTGCTTGGTCAGCGAATGACCAGCGACTTGTATCTGGCTCTTATGATTGTACTATTAAGATCTGGGATCCTACTGCAGGCATCTGCATTATAACACTTAAGGGCCATAGTAAGTCGGTTGAGTCGATCGCCTGGTCAGCAAATAGCCAGCGGCTTGTATCTGGCTCTTGGGATTGCACTATTAAGATCTGGGACCCTACTATAGGCACCTGCATTGCAACACTCGAGGGCCATATTTCTTTAGTTGGCTCGATTGCCTGGTCAGCAGATGGCCAGCGACTTGCGTCTGGTGCCCATTTTGACCATACTATTAGGATCTGGGATCCTACTATGGGCACCTATACTACAATGCTTGAGGGCCGTAGCGACAGGGTCTACTCAATCGCCTGGTCAGTGGATGGCCAGCGGCTTGCGTCTGCCTCTGTAGATAACACTATTAAGATCTGGGACCCTACCACGGGCACCTGTGCTGCAACGCTCAAGGGGGTCAGCTCTATTGAGTCGATCGCCTGGTCGGCGGATGGCCAGCGGCTTGCATCTGGCTCTGATAATGGCACTATTAAGATCTGGGATCCCACTATGGGCACCTATGCTGTAATGCTCAAGGGCCATAGCAATAGTGTCTACTTGATTGCCTGGTCAGCGGATGGCCAGCGGCTTGCATCTGCCTCTAATGGCCGGCGGTTTACATCTGGCTCTAATGACCAGCGGCTTGCGTCTGACATTCAGGACAGCACCATCATAATCTGGGATCCCGCCACGGGCGCCTGCGTTACAACGATAAAGGGCTATAGCTATCACCAGGTTAGCTCGATTGCCTGGTCAGCTGATAGCCAGCGGCTTGCGTCTGGCTCTTATAGCACTCTTAATATCTGGGATCCTGCCACGGACGCCTGTGCTATGACACTCGAGGGCCATAGCAATTGGGTCGACTCGATCGCCTGGTCGGCGGATGGCCAGCGGCTTGCGTCTGGCTCTCAGGACTGCACCATTAAGATCTGGGATCCCGCTACAGGTGCCTGTATCATAACGCTAAAGCTTGATATTGAACCACATTTGCTTTCTTTCGATTTAGTAAATACTAACTGCCTTGTTACTAATATCGGGCTTTTGAACCTGAATACTACTTCACATAAGGTTCTCCATTGCGGCTATGGTATAAGCACTGATGGAAGGTGGGTAGTGCAAGATGGGAAGAATATGCTTTGGCTTCCTTCGGAATATCGTAATACTAAATCGGCTATTATGGGATCAACAGTTGCTATAGGGTGCCATTCAGGACGTGTACTAATAATGAAATTCTCTTGAAAGCAATTAATATTCTATTATTTATCCATAGTATCCTATATAGCGGACTATACTTTATAAACCTGCTACAGCGTTACATATACTACAATGAGAAATAATTAATCTTTGCTCTTTTATTTCTTTTTTCTTTGCTTTCAGAGGGTCTTAGGGGGCCCGCGAAATATATACTTTGGGGAGTGGGAGATATTGCCTTCTAGAACCAACTAGAACCATCCACCACTTCCTTTATATGGAGCGCCTCTTTGGGAGTGTTATTATTCCGGTGGCACCGCGATCTCTGATTGATTTATTCCACCCGTTCCCGTTCTAAGTGTGCTGTACTTTGCCACCGCATATAAGCGCAGGTTCTGACAGAAAAGCTTTACATGTCCATCTGACGGCAAGCACATTCCGTGCAAATCGTATAGCGTCGCCTTTGACTTTATTAAACCGGATAAATAATAATAATAAATTATATGCTATCCTAACTATTACTAGGCCTGTAGAACTTCTATACTTCTTAATCTAGGTAAAAATCGTGTCTCGGCGTAAAAACCCTATTCTGCGCTGCCGCTTCGCCGGCGCGTTTCCCACGCCGCGCTCTCGCTGTATTGTATCGGCTGTCTGAATAGCCTCGCTTTCGTGCTGACTCAGCGGTTCTCTAGAGCCTCTGCGTGACTATGAAAGATGTAGGGCTCGATCACATGGCCGATCCAATACTTAGATGGTAGACCGAGCATCAAACAGCAACACCAACTAGCTCAACGGCAAGCCGCTTCTCCATAAAGACAACCTATCTCTTATTAATAATATCTGTGCTATGTTGGGCTTCATATATCTTGACTGCCCAGAATATTACATTTTATGCTATACCTCTAGCTTAAAGCTGCTTTCTCAGTGAGAGAACTACTTCGTTCGATCCCATCTAATAACGTTTGCCCTTGGCAAGTTGTCGGCGTCTCGCTTCCCGTAATCGCCTCTGCTGTACTTGCCCTGATGACCGCAAGATTACTCCATGGACTCTCTGCACATGACTTCGAAAATGATCAAGGCTTTGAAGGTCAATGCCTCGGCATTTGGGATGCTCACACTGTATTTTGTCACCATCCTGCTCAGCTCGCTCACGCGTAGCCAGATGCTGATCGTCGAAGTGGTTATTCCTAATAGTCAAGCGGCAGTATGCAAAAGCCCGCTCCTCATGAGAGAGGCGTTCATCACCGATGCAGTCGGGACATTGCGCCGCTTGCATAAGGAGCGGAAAAGGGTCGGCATTGGGCTCGAACTTGGCCTCGGGTTCAGGCGAGTCATGTATAATAGGCAGGACGGCTTTTGTCCTCAGCCTGATGCGATCGCGCTTGACCGTCTCTTGCTTCCCGCACAGGGCTACCATTATATCGACTGCCTCGATCCTTCGCTGACGGGTTTCCTCTTCAGTCAAGTTATCACGTTGATTGCACAGAATCTCTGCGAGTCTTGCACGTTCTGGGATAGCCAGATCGATCGCAGGCTCTACAAGTTCTTCTTGCTTGTTGCCGTTGTCGTCCTCCTCCTCTCCTCTTGCCTGTCTCTCAATGTCCCAAGTGGGGCGGAGTTAAAAGTAGTACTAGCGATATTCTCTGACAATGCGCTTCTCGCGTTGCGCACGCTTAGTCCGTATCTGATTCGTGAGCTTTCGGATCTGCGTCTCAGCCTGATGGCCTTCAATTCGATAGTTGCCCTGCTCCAGCCGTGCTCGCTCATCTTTTAGTTCAGTGACCTCTGGGTCCGGTTCCAGATTCTCCCACACCTCTGGAGGAACCATATCAGCAGTAGCACGAGGATCGCGGGTGAGGCTAACATGAGCGAACATGCGGAACAGCTGAGTTTCTTTTTCTTGTTCTAAGAAAGCATTCTGTATGTCAAAGTTGACGATTTCGTTCTAGTAAGCTTGGTGAAACGTAACAAATCGAGGGTCGTGGCGCATAATTTGGTCGCGGACAGAATCTGGCGCGTCGCCTGCAGCAGAGTAATTAATCAGTGTAGCCCCTTTTAAGCCTCACGATGGGTATTTTCTAGCCACCATAGGGAACATATGCTCAAAGAGCACATACCGTTAGCAGCATTTCCGGCGCCTCTCCGAGCAAATCTGGGCGTCCAATTTTTCTCATGCCCCGAGTCTAGGCTCTGCCGCCCAATGTCTTCCCTGAGCTTGGAGGCTAACATGCCTCATCATCGGAAAGAGTGGCGCCACGATACCGGCGGAAGACAGGGACCTTTAGCATGGGATTGACTCCATGTCTCGTCGTGGCTTCGTATCAAACACACGAGACGCATCGGTTAAGCTCGCTGCGTCGAATGCTTGATCATGTAGAGCGAGAGCCAAGATCGTGGAGACAGCGCAGAATATTAGTTCTAGGGAAGGGGTGAAATAAAAGATAGTCCTATTGAAGACTGTTAGTACTGATCGACACCTATGCGTTAAGCGCGAGTCTAAGAGAATTAGCTAAGAGACCTTACGGCTTCGGTTTATTATCCGATCCTTTGTTACGAATGAAATTAATGACCATAACCGGGATGCACCGTCCATCAACGGGGTGTCGTACGATCATCATCTGAATATCCTCATAACAGAGAGCCTTAGGACGCCCGCGTCCTACAGTCTCTTTAGAGAGGAGGTTGTTGACCAACTTGGAGTTTTTGTCATCCAACACTTTACCCACTCTCCCATCCACAGCCTCATCGACATAGACGCCGTCTTCTTCGTCATCGCCGGAGGATGACGATCGGATAGTGTGCTGGCTAAATAAATCCTGAATAGAGTTATCCTTTGGCTTCTTTCTTTCGCCATCCACAAGCTCGGCGGGACGTGCTCCAGTGTAGCACAGCAGCTGGTAGCAACTGGCTAGCTCAGCGCGATGTCTCTCGCCAGGGAATATAGAGTTGTCATAGGCAATGTTGAATGTGAGGATGACACGTAAGTTATCCACGTTCAGCACTGGCTTGCTTTGGGTATTTGGCGCTCGATGCTGAAAACGGGGGATGCAGACGGTGCGATAGTACTAGGGGCATATTAGCCGGTGTTCTAAAGTCAAAGCTGAGCAATTTACCTCTTTCATCTTATAACAAAAAGAGGCTGGGTGGCTATACCTTATACACTTCCTTGGCGTCGTTGCGGTCTATGTACTGGCCAGTTACCGTAGTGTACAGCTGTTGAAATTGACGGAAATATTCTTCGACCGAGCCCGATGAGGTGAGCTTGTACTGTTCAGAGAGGTGCAAGATAAAGTCCTGAGTCGTTTCGCGCTTTAGAGCTTGGATCATTGCCCTCCAGTCACCCAGGCTCATCATTACGCAGTACCTATTTATTCAAGTCAGCAAGCAGACTCTATGTGAAGTCACTACAGAGAGCTTAGGTATGCATTACCGTTTCCACTTATTAAAAATACCGCTGATGTTGATCTGGCTCTCGTCGGCATACCTCGGCTTGATAAAGTGAACACTGCTTAGCTGTGCCCGGTAGGCCGCATTCTGTTCAGCCGTGAGGGCCTTCTTCCTCTTCGCAGCGCGGTCTTGCGCCTCTCGGGCGGCGAAACGTTGGAGAAATGCAATTAGTGTCTCTACTTTTACCATCGCTTCATCCTAGCTCTTTGAAGATTTGCTCTCCTCATTCTATCATGCTATGTTATCATTACTTGCGTCTTTGAAAATTCCAACGTCCAACTTGAATTCTCTCAGCCACTCCTCGTTGTCAGCAGGTGTTTGGTTCCACGGATCATCACTGCAGTTTCATTGAGTTAATAAATGTTGAAGCGCCTACGGGCTTGTTCACTCACTCGTCATAAAAGATAAAACGTGCTTGGTGTCGAAGCTCTTCATCTGTCGGGATGTGCTGATTGGGGTTGTTGGGTGACATTGTTGATGCCACCCACCGGGCCAGCTCCACAGCCACCCATCGATGAAAATTTGTGTTGTGGGTGTTCAGATGTCCATGTTTGACTGGTGATTGGATTATATCCATATTACTTTCACTCCTGGATGCGGCCAAGGAGCTTTGGCCGGGAGGCTGCCCTGCTGGTTGTGCAGCCTGAGCCGATTTTGACATTAGTTTCCCAATGGGGGGGCTGATCAAATGTGAATAGTTTCGCGTGGGCTGGTTGCTCCTAACACCTGTGTATCTTCGTTTGAAGTTTATGAGCCAGTCTTCATTGGATGCTGCCACTCGCTTCCAGTCCTCGTCCTCGAACTCGCCAATGATGGTTTGAGCCTGTCGCTTGAGACTCTCACCATCTACCTCGACCCCGTGAGTCTGAATCAAATCGATGTATTCCGATAGCCTCCTTTCCAATTCGCTGTAGTTCTTCATAATTGCATCAATCTTTGACGAGTCTGTTGGCCACTGTGGTGAATTCACGCTCGCCTCCTTGTTGGGAATTCGTGCCCGCGCTCGGAAACTCCCGAGCCAGCCTGTGGAGGACCCGACCAGTTCAATAAGCCAGTTCGCAATAAACTCTGCGGGGCATCTTGATTGGTCCTCATTTCGACGTATAATCCGAGATGCTTCTTGCTGAAGCTCCTGATCGGTTAATGGTATTGAATGGTCTACACCAGCAAATTCACGCAACTGAGACTCCAGTGAACATGCCTCGAACAACGTGTCTTGTCCAATAATTCTAAGGATAGGAAGTCGACTTTCTGCACTTGACCTCAAAGAATTGAACCTTGCTTTTCGCTCAATAGCTTCGGAGGACATGATCAGATCCCGCAGCCAGGATGAACCAGGGCGTTCCTGTTCTGACAAGACTTCAGATGCAAATACAATCCGGCACGCCTCCAGTTGCAATTCGTCAGAGGTCGGCAACCTTTTCGATCGTTCGTAGTAGACTTGAACAAAGTGCATCAATTCTAGTTCGATCAGCTCGTATGCATTGCATGGAGATTCGCATAGCGCATTGCTGGCTTCAAATGGAAATGGGGTATTTCGTTCCGTGGAGATGAAATCTGCACGGTTCGGAGTTAGCATGGTGTAGTTCATACAAGTGCTTGGAACCTACATGGCGGTATGGAGTTTTCCAGTCTCGCAAGAACATTCTCATCAAATCCCCAATTGCCCTTCCAGTCAGCCATTGTATTTCCTACTTTGAAATGATCGGCCAGGTGATCGACTCTAGACTTCCACGTGTCCAGAGATACATCACAGAATCCACATCGCGATCGTATATCTGGCGCTGCCATCTTCCACTGTGCCAAGGGTCCATCGAGATCCTTTGGTTTGACGTTGTGAACTAGTCGTAAATGTTGGCCGAGGTGATCTTTGCGATTAAATGTCCGTTCCTCGGGGAGTCGGCCCCTACAATCGAGGTAGTTGTGGGTCTTGAGGTGAGCATCGTCTGGTTCAGCTTCGCCACAAAATACACATCGGAGCAACTGATCGTTGTCCATTTCCCGTGGGCCATGAGGGGCGCAAACCCATGTTTCCAAGGCTAGATGAAGAGATTTTTCGTGTCTTTGCCAGTTGTGTTTTGTCCTGAAGGTTTCCGTGCAAAAGGTACATTGGAAGGTATTCAGGGGAGTCAATAGTGATGTTTTTGTGTGCATTTGCTTTTGAGCAGCTCGCTTCTTGCGACGCTGGTGAGAGTTGTTGAAGGCTTTCAGTGGCCCAGAAGCATCTCGAGACTCAAAGGAATACACAGAGGCGCCACTGGATTGGGAAGTACCCTTACTACTCGCTGAGGAAGCCCTGGAGTAGGGCGTATTTGATCCGTCATTCGAGTGATTAAAGTTGAATGGGCTTCTGGTTCCTATGCATGGTTAGATGGTCAATCTTCCAGGAGATCAATTCCAATTACGTTGGCCATTCTTACCTGGGGAGTCTGAACAAGCGGCCATGGCTCGCGCAATTGCACTTGCCGAGGCTGGTTCATATTCAGGGGGTGAGTCGACCCATCGTTGCAATGGATCCAGCATTTGGTTTCTCGTATCGTATGCTGGTGTTGGCGGCCTCTTTGGAATATCAATTGAGCCAGTAGAAGTATTATTTGCTCTAGATGAAGCTGCAGTGTTCTGCGTCTTTCCGCGTCGACGGGCATTGGCCAACCAATTGGAGATTTGGGTCTTGCTGAGACCAGTCTGATGCTGAAGCAACTCCTTCTCCTCCTCACTTGCAAAGGGGTGCTGGCTGTGGTTCGTGAGCCAGTTTCTCAAAATCTTGACAGCATCTCTGGAGAATCTGGATCCAATCTTTGGCGGAGGTGCACCATTCGCTATGAATCTCGTGGGCGGGGTGAAGGGTGCCGAGCTCTCCATACGAGTGCTGGTTGGCACTGGAGTTCCGGCTGCTAATTGGAGGTTGGGCATGGAAGTCTCTTGCGTCCCTAGCATTCCAATCCCCATTGGCTGGATATTGGCTTGAAGCATATGAAGAAGCTCGAGATCCTGAAATAGGCCATCGTCGTTATCGCTGAGAAAGGCTGAAAACTCGGTGGCATCGGCGGCGCAGATATCATTGAGGCTGTCGTCGATTGGAACAGGCGCCATTGCGGAGGAACTCGTCCTGTCGTCCTCCGCGCTGCGATCCCGAAAATAGTCCATCGTTTCCCAGAGTTTTGAGGTGGCGCAGCGAAGTTGATGATGAGATGAGATGGTCACGTTGACCTTGAATCCCCAACCATGTGGGGCTTCTTGTCAAACACTCCCTACGAGACCCACTAGTACAAATCGGGAACTGGCAGTACCGCAGTCGGGGGCCGATTAACTAAGGCCATCCCATAGCAACTTGGCATATTTTAGGTTATCAGAGAGCTCCACGGGCTCTCCAGCCCTGACCTGTTTCAATTGACCTTATTGGACCTTGGCCAGGCCTGGTCAGATGTGCCCTGTGCTCGAGCCTTGTCGGAGTGACTCACTCCGTGATGATTGACTTCAGGAGTTTTCCAAGGCGGCTCAGCAATATAGCAGTTGTCATCAAATGCCAGCTATCGTGAACAACGAGACAGAGACGAGAAGCGGGTTTATGGTGTTGATCTCCCGGTTCAAGGTAGCCAGCCAATTTAGTGGGTGTAACAACACCACCACCCAGACATTCCTTGATTACTAATTGCTCGTGCATGTGCGGCCATTGTGACTTAATGCACTGATATCAGCAATAGAAGGTCTACAAGTTAATAATTGCCTTACTCAAAATGGAACAAAAAGACAGCTCCATATCGACGTGTCCCAATCTTCTGGTGGTTACTCTCGGGTAGTAGTACTCACAATTGATCAACTGGGACTGTCGGTCTTGTCCCTAGTGCCAATCAGAAGCAGTCGATGAATTTGCTATTGAATCATTTATATGACCTTGCAAATCATTTTGAGTAGGTTTTGGTTAACTTCGCGAAAGAGAAAGGTCCATCGTTGCAATCTGTCGGTGACTTGTTCCGAACTTCGGAGGTCGCGGAAGCTTTCCTAATAAGACACGCAGCACAAGATTTCCGACTAACAGACGCCACAAAGCCAACTGAATGGAATTTCACCTGGATGCAGGTGCTACACAATTACCGACATGGAACATCCATGCAAACGGAACAAAGCAATGGTTTGCAATTAGCTCTCAGAGCATTTGACCAATGGAATAATGCATACCTACATATATATGCCAATGCAAGATGACATATACTCACACTTTTCTAAAAGTTGAAATGTGAACTAGATGTGCAATGGGTTCAATATTTTCACATGTTGAAATGGCTGTAGTTTGTCCAATACTCATGGAGTCTTGGGACATTACACATCCCATTGAAAATTATATCCTTAGGTAGTGAAGCATTAAATAGTTTTTATTTTCCTACAATAGGATGGTGGTTGGGAGGTGGTGCCCAGTCCCCTAAACGACAAAAACAAAGGTAGTGCTACGAGTTCCTAGCCAGTCCCCACCTCGAATCATTGGACTCAATTGACAAGAAAGACGGCACCCGATTTTGTTGTTCTTCTGCAGACAGGTGAATATTGCACAGAAATTTTGGTAGTCTCAATTCATTCAATCCCGGTATCCTCAAAGCGATCGTGACGTACCCATATACTAAAACAATCCACATCCATCCTTCTTTGCGCTCAAAAATAGGACATATGTATAATAAACAGTCGCTATACACAAAAAATGGCATTTGAATGCCAGATATTGGGCATCTCATTTTACACTGGACGAGCTCATTGCGCTCGCCGAGTCTCGCCATCCAAACATGCTTAGTCGCTCTTCACGGCGAGAGACATGTCAAACTCCAATTCCCATTGAGCCTGGGGGTCTCCCTTTCTTGGTACAAAGGTGACTGTGAGATCATCCTTGACGGCAAACACGGAGTCGTTGCCGAGGTAGTCAGAATCCGAGTCGAAGATTTGTGTAACGACCCTCTTGTGGCCCTCTGCAATAACCTGCAACAAGCATCAGTTTGATATGCAATCTCCCGAGGATTGATTTCAAACTCACCATGAAGTGAAGATGCGCGGGTCGGTACACGTGTCTGTCGAGAAGCTCGAGGAGCTTGCCTGCGGGACCGTCGTTGGGAACCTAAGCACCACGTTAGAGAGAATACCGAATCAATGTCTGGGTGCACTTACGGGATAAGGAGTGGGCTTAAGGCAGTAGAAGGAATATCGGCCCTCGGAATCTGTGATGAACTTTCCTCGCAGGTTGTGTTCTCGCTGGTTGGAGTCCTGCTGCTCGTAAAGGCCTGGATTGACAGTCAGCACGTTTCTGCATAAAAATAAAAAAAGCATCAATTCTAGCCAAGGTGCTGACCATTTGTCGAAGCCTGCCAAACTTCGACGGAAGCATTGGCGAGGGGCTTGCCAGTTCCCGTAGAAGTGACCTTGCCGTGCATGAAGACTGGGACGGCATCGCTGGGTGGCTCAAATGAGATGGTTGTGCCATTCTCGCGGATTGGAGTGTCAGCACGCCAGAAGGGGCCAAGAATGGCAGACAGGGTGCCGGAGTTGGAATTCTTGGCGTATGCGCGGTGGGTGATGTCGTCGACCAAGCTGCAGGCGTCAGCGCATAAGCAAGCGATGGAACAACATGGCTGACGACTTACGACTCAAGCCCGATAACGTCACACACGAGCTGACCCTCGTTGCGGCGATCATTGCTCATCTGGCCGGCCTTGTTAATCATGTCCACCGCCAGAAGCCACTCGTCCACAGTGAGGTTGATCTCGCGAGCAAAGTCGTGCATGTGTTGAACGAAGGAGCCCATGACTTCTCGCAGTCGGGGGTCCGTCTTGGGCCCAAATGAGTCGATAACATGCTGGGTGAATGCCTGGCCGAGACCCTCCTCAGTACCGTTCTGAGTCGCCATCTTGATGCGTGTGAAAGCCGAGGTATGTATGGTCCTTGCGGTTAGTCGGGATGGCTGTGAGGTGAAGATTTATTGGAGATTGTTGGGATGAGGTGAAGTAAAGTGAGGTTTGAAGGATGAGTGAGAGCTGCGAGTGTTTTTATGTTGCTCCAAGGACGGATAGGCGGATTTAGAAGACGGGTTTAGAAAGGCAGATGCATGTAAAGAGATGATCCGGCACGCGAAGTCTTACGTGCCACGCATTACAAACAGCGTGCTCATCAACGGCCCATCTGGATAAAGGGCCACCCCGCAGTAGCACTGACATGGAGCGCCCATGGGGCAATGCGGGGTTCGAGATGCTGACGAGGTGGATGATCTAGATCTCGGAGGGGTCCGCGTGCGTTTGTGAAGCCATCGGTGCGCCATGGTCGGCTACAGGGTGTAAATGGCCCGCATCCGAACTCTTACCCGACGGGTATGTGCATTAGCCGCCGGATGGTCGCATGATACGACATGCCGTATGTTTCCCCGATTGAGCGAGCAGCAATTACGGGTCGTACGATGGCGAAAGGTCCGTATGGCGTTGGATTGTCCGGGGGGAACTCAAAGGGATTTTGCATTCCGTAGGGGAGGATGACTGGATTGATTGGTTTGGTGATTTGCTGGTCACAACCCAAACGGAGTCAATAGATAACCGAAAAATAAACAAATAAACAACTACCGAAAGCTTAATCTTTTTCTAAAAATGAATTTTCTCATTCAATCAACATTGAATATAATAAATACCCTAGGGTTTTCTGTAGTCCCCATCTCCTGAAAAATCCCACGACGCCTTGTCGGTGCCGTTTGGACGGCTGGCCCTGCGGAAGCCCAGGTCGAGGCCGTCGATTTGCACGACGGGCAGGACGGCCTGCACGTCGGCCTTGTAGGCAGCCGAGTACCAGGAATCCAATAAACGAGGCTCGCAAAAGACCTCGGGGCTCGTCTGTCTGAGGCGGCGGAGCGCAGTGCCGGAAATTTGGTCCACGCTGTGCCCGTGTCGCAGTGACAAGAACTCCTCGCCAATAGCCTCGCGTAGTTTTTCCTTGACCTCCTCCGAGTACAGCCCGGCCTTGAACAACAACAGATCGTACTGGAGGAGCGATGCCTTTCCATGCCAGGATCCTCCCATTCTGGCCCGATGGTACAGTCCAGCCAATGCAGTAATGGCACCGATGCACCCAGTGCCATAGTCGGAAATGGGGAAAGGCGGCACAACGGGCTCGTTCAACCCCATGAATCTACCCTGCTCCCATGCAACACCGCTGACCTGAAATGGAAGTCAGTCGCCGACATCTAATTCACTCTTTGAATTCGGGACGCGGGATGGAAACTTACGCAATCTGCAATCTGCTGCCAGCCAGGACGGCCAGCCCATTCTCCCTGGTATCCGAAGCAGTTCTCATTCACGTAGATGTATCCCTTGCCTCGCTCTTTGGCGAACTTTGTCAACGCTGTAGCGCCATAGCCGAGTCGTTCCAACGCGCCTGGGCGATACCCATCGACAACCACATCTGCCTCTGCAAGGAGAACCTCAAACTCCTTTCTTCCTTCAGGCGTCTTGAGGTCAAGCTCCGCCGCATGCTTCCCCATGTTTCCATCAACCTGGAAAAACGGAACGTCGCTCAGGTTGGGGCTAGTGATCTTCAGCACATCGGCACCATACTCGCCAAGGATGCGTGTGACAATTGGCCCAGCGATGATTCGGCAGAGCTCAAGCACTTTGATGCCGGCCAAAGGCATCGATGGTTCCCCAGGAATACTTGACGGCAGCGGAGTTCTTGGCGTCTCGTCCTCCAGCTGGTCAACCGACCAGGGGGGTAGGCTGATGTTTTCCTTTCCCTAAAAGAACATTGAAGATCAGCAGGCCATGTCTAAGACTGTAGTTCTGGTTGGACCTACATGTGGAGTCTGCAGAAACTCTTCATGCTTCAAGGCCGGTACACCAGCCTGGCGGTTTTTGGCATTGAGCTCCTCCAACTCCGAGACTGAAAATTTCTTGACTGCACCTTCAATGACATTCACAATGTCGCCATGGGTCTTCAAGTCAGGCCTAAAGGGCTCTAATCCAATCATCCCTAGCGTCGTATTCGCTTCGAGGGATCCATGAATGTGATAGTACTCTCCTGGGGTCTTGGTTTCGTAGAGGTTAGCGGACATGCGCCTGTAAGAGTTTGACTGCGCCTGCAGCAGATCGGTGTCTATATTCAATTTAGTAATGGCCTACTATTAAGACTTCTGGTTCTAATCTTCAACCAACCTTTCAGCATCTTCTTGACTTCTGGGTCCAGCTTTCCAAGCCCGCCGACCTTGGCCAAGTACGCCTGGCACAGGAAGGCGGTCGTCTTTTCTAGATCTACCACGACATCTCGCTTCTTCTCCTGTCCATCCTTGAGATCTGCTAGAAGGCACGCGAGAGACCCCTCGATGGCCTTCAGAGCGGCAGTGGTCTCTGTCTCCTTGAATGGGATGGGGAAGTAGGGAAAGTCGCGGGTAGAGGTGAACTTCACCTGCGATGCCAAACCATGCACTGCCGGGGGCAAGGAGACGGGGTCGACCTGGTCGCACAACAGTTTTAAGATGCGGCTCGTCTCAGCCACGGACGAGTATGTTTGTGATGCATTGGTAGCCATGTTTGGGTATTCTTCTCCGTGGTTTGCACAGGGCTAGCGCGAAATGAACAGCATGAGCGAGACCTGTATTGTAGTGGATGTATCTTTATACAATATGATCGCCAATGCTCCACCAAAATATCCATAAAACGAGAGTGTACATGCTAACTAAGCTGGGGGAGCCGGTTGCGCTACGCCACAGAGTTTCCATCCAATCCAGTCCAAACGGAAATGCTAGAGCGGGTAACGATATGTAGGTTGATACGAAGCCGGTCGTAGCCGGGTTATGGCTGTAGCCCTCGAGAACCGTCCAGCTGATTTGTTTATGCCTCATTCGTACTCTCTGCCTCGTCATAGCACCGTACGTCCAATGAGATAGTTCAATTCATTGATCAAGAGCCAATAGCCTTGCCCAACTCCCGACGGATATACAATTGTCGAGAGGAACCCCATCACCCCGTTGCCGATGGACCCCACTCGCCTCGCCCGGCATCCGACGCATCCACTGGAGGCGCTGCGGCAAATGCCCACCCACACTAGCCACGACGCAGCTCCACTGCAAGTCCACTGAGATGCGCTATTGGTAGCGAGCAATTTACTGGCACATTCCCAGCGAGAAGATTGGCAACTGCGCTCTCGTTTCTCTCGAAAAGCCTCATTATATGATTGAGAAATACCTTGAAGAGTTCATCTTGTCATAATTTTTCAATTGGGGTAAAAATAAAATAAAAGTTCTTTTTTTGTATTCTCACAGTTCAAGATGCCTTTTCTCCAAGTTAGAGGCAAATCCCTCTTCTTCACCCACGTGAAGCTCCAGTCGCCTGACTCCAATTTGACCACCTTCATCTTCATACACGGGCTTGGATCCTCCCACTCATTCTATGCGCCGCTTATTACCAAATTATCTAACAGCGGATACGCATGTGTCACCTTTGACACACACGGTACGAAGTCACGGTGCCCTGTCGCATTTGTTGCTAAGCGAGCATTTAGGAAGTGGCCTCTCGGAGCTACAGCCGGCTCATGAGCCCCCAACAATCAAGTCTATTGCAGAAGATGTCGAGGACATCATCAAACAACTGTCGATTCCACCCAGCCAAACAATAGTGGCAGGTCATTCTATGGGTGGTATTGTTGTCACCGAAGTCGCAGCCAAGTTGCAATTAAGAGCTGCTGTTCTCATCGGACCAGTGCTTCCAAAGCCCGCTCTTGGCCAAGTCTTTACGGCGCGAATTGAGACTGTGAAGCAAAGTAAGTCATCCTTGTTGAAATTGTTCTCTGATCCTGTAAATTTGAGGCTCACTGACGATAATACGCACAGAGGGAATGGAGGCTATGGCAGACACCATTCCCGGCGCGGCTACCGGCGCCAAGGCTTCTCCCACCCACAAGGCGTTTATCAGGGCGCTTCTTTTGTCACAGAAGCCAGAGGGTTACAACTCGCTTTGTCGTGCTATTGCCGAGGCCAATCGTCCTCAATACTCCGACGCCCATTGTCCCGTTTTGGTCATTGCTGGGGAGGAGGACAAGACTAGCCCGCTTTCAGATGCCCAGATCATGCTTAATGAGTAAGTCCTACTGGATCTCCTTTTCATCAATACAGGTTCGAAGCTAAAAATTGCCATTCCTTTCTGCAGATGGGGATGTGAGCCGCAATCTAAGTCGATTAAGATTTTGGCCGGGGTTGGCCACTGGCATTGCATCGAAGCTGCCGAGGAAGTTGGCAGCAGTATCATGGAATTTACATCTAAACAAATTTAGATTGATAATATCAATATATAATTATATTTTATCTATTTGCAATAGTAATAAAAATTGTGTTTAAACCCATTTCTCCAAGTTCTAGCACTTATTTCTTCATGGCTCCGGTATCCTTTGCGAAAGCGTTAGGTTGTCAACTTGCTAAGGATAACTCAATGCGAGAAACTTACCAGATAAACCTGATAGAAACTCATCTTCCATTCTCCATCGGCCTCGTCTTGTGTCAATTGCGCCCTTGCTGCCCAATCGACATCCACAGTCGGCCCAGACCGAAGGCCAAGCTTGACAGATCCAGAAATCATGACCTCTGTGGAGTTGTCGCCGAATGGAAAGATTTTGTGCAAGGTGTGCTTGCGGGACTCAACCAATGTCCACATTCCATTCCTTGTTGTCGTGATTTCTGTTCCCGGCGTTTATTTGTTAGCGGCCTGGGCGTCTATCTCTAGGATGATTTCATTGATGTACGAACCTTCTGAGCCCTTGCTATACTTCGATGCCATAATAAATGTAGCATCCGTCGTGAACATGTTCACATATTCCTCTGTGAGGCCTGGCGTGTCCGAGATCTCATAGAATTTGGCGAAGTACGCCTCAAGCGCAGGGTGGATTCGCAAATCCGCAGGGTAGGTTGCCTTGTAATCAGCCATTGTGTCAGCGAATAAATGGTGATGCGTCAGTTGTCTAATGCCCCGGTTGAGACTTGCAAGATTCTACAGATAGTAAAATACTTGGAGTTACGGACGTATTCAAGTCAAAATTGGGCGTGGTTACTCTCTTCCAATGCTATCCATCACTACGCCAAGAATTGGTAATCAACCAACAAGTGTCGGAAGCCGGGTAGCCCCTCGAGACCTGCTGCGGGGACGATAGGCTATCACAGCCAATCAGGAGCAGTCTAATATTTGTGCCGGGGCATCAATTATCGGCTGCTCGGCTCAAGTGGTACTTGTACGTAGCAGATTCCTCCATTCCAACCCCGGGTTCGACGTGCGGATGGGGCCATTTGGAATCTTCAACCTTCTGGTATTGTAATCTCTGGTCTCATCCGAGATCTCGGTTCAGGGTAAGTGACTCGCTACGCAATTGAAATGGCCTGTCGCATCATTGACTGAGCTGGCTCCCCTCGTGTCTCAGGAATGGCGATCCAGGTTACTTTTTGCTTTGCCGCAGCTTGCAAGACTGATACGACACCCAGGTACAAAATCAGCGGCCCGACGACCTGGTGGCGCCAGAATTCAAAACATTGGATAATTGCACTAATTTAAACAAGCCAAAAAAGAGTGGAGAAAGGTGTGCACTGCATAGAAGAGGGTGAGCAGTAAGAAACGGCGGTGGCGGCAAAGGGCCATAACCCACAGGTAAAATGCCGACCAAGAGGGTCCGCGATAGCGAACGCAAACGCTGCGCCCAAGCATGCGAGAGCTGCAAGCAGCGGAAACAACGCTGCGACGGCCAACGGCCATGTCGTCGCTGCGTCAGACGCGGAGTCGGCCGAGACTGTCAGTCGTCTGCTACCCGGTATCCGTTGCTGGCCTCATCACTTCCCAGCCCGGACCCCGACCACTTCCGGAGGGAGACTCCGCCGGGCGGGCCCGACACTGAGCGGATGAGTCCCGGCGACCATATACGCATCGACGCCGACGCCGGCCAGCCAACGCCTAGTGCCGGCCAGCTTCCATCCCATGCGGTGTCTAATAACCCGTTGACCACCGAGGCCTCGCCGAGTGATCGACAGTCGACGTCTTCCCATTTACTCTCTAGTGGCTTTCCAACCAGGGTCCCTCAGATGTCCCGCCTGGTCAAGGATACCAAGGGACAGTACATGTTCATTGGAGACTCTGCCACTTTATCATTCCTCCAAAATATCCGCCGTATCGTGCGAAAAAGCCTAGGAACATGCCCGTTTGTCGATGACCCACTGCGGCACTTGATTGTCGAGTCATCGCCAGACGCTCAACGAGGATGGCTCATGACAAGTGCCCAGAACCCCCCACCAAAGCAAACCCCGGAGGAGGTAGAGTACCTTCAACGCTGGTATATGCAGTCCGCGAACTGCGTATTATTGCTCTTTTGCCAAGACGAGCTCGCTCGCTCGATAAAAAAATGGCAAGAGAACGGCTGTGACAAGAGTGACCCTGCGAGTCCAGTGTACTATCTTATCTTTGCCATTGGAGCCCAGACTGGCCCCAAGGATAAGGATGAGCTTGCCGAGGTCTTCTTCAATTACGCACGCTACCTTACTGTCGAGTCGCTCATGGAAGACCCCGATATCCCAACAATCCAAACTTTTGCTTTGATCACCATGTATCTTCTTGGTGCGTCGAGGAGGAATTCGGCATTCATGTATCTTGGCATGGGTGTTCGTGCGGCATACGCCCTTGGCCTGCACCGCAAAGATATCTCGGCGCTGTTCCCACCAGCCGAGTGCCGGGTGCGGGAGAGGCTATGGAAAGCAATTCGCATTCTGGATCTGTTCATGAGTGCCTCATTAGGGCGCCCGCCTTCAACGGCAGAAACACGAGAGACGGCAAGCAAGGAGGATTACTCGGCATGCAATGATCTTTCCATGATATTCGAGTCAGTTTTATCACAGATTTATGCGAAGAGGATGATATCTACCGAAGTTATTGAGCGTATCAGTCAACATCACCGACGCTGGTCCGCTCAGTCACAAGAAGGCTTCAACATCGATGGCATCGAGTCTGGCGAACTTCTCTCTTCACCAGATGACCCCAAGCGGCCCAACATGGGTCTTCTCAATCTTAAACAAACAGCGTTTTGGACGATTATCTTACTGTCTTTTCCATTTCTTCTCAGAGAAGTGTCTGCAAATGTAGACGCAAATCCCAATTCTGCGCACCCTGGCCAGGACGTGCGAGCTGAATCATCCTCCAACCAAGTGCTAGTCTACGCGTGCCTTGAGGCTGCAATACACAACGTTGATATGCTGCAAAGCATTTTCACCACAGAACATGTCCCCAAAAGGTTACCTTTTGTGATCAATTCTTCTTTTGTGTCCGGGCTTGTGCTTGGGGTCGCAACTTTTGGGGATTTCGACGTCACATTCCCAATCGAGCGCAGCCTGAGATTAGCCCTAACCACCCTCTCACGGTTCTCTATCCATGATGCAGTGGCCAAACGCCACCTTGTAATCTTGGAACACCTCCAGGGAGCATGTGATAAATACTTGGAGATGAGGGCGCGCTGGAAAATGCAGCGCCAAACCCAACTTGTCGGGGGGCTCTTCGGTAGCATCCACAGCATAGGGGTTCCCAATAAGACGAAAGACAATCTAAATGGGGCACAAAACGAGCGAGATGCAACAGGCAGCTCGCGAGCTACGCCAAACCCTGCGGCGCCGGGATTACAAACACCAGCCTTGGACGTAGACCCCATAGTTGCCCAACACCAACAGGATGAGGAGATGGCCGCCAACTTTTCTGACTTGATACCTGCAATATCCCCAAGCTTTTTATGGTTTGACACGTTTGGAGAAATTGTGCCGCTTTACCCGACTGTGGATGCTGGCATGGTAGATATGAATGGAATGCATCGGGGCCTGATGCTGATATAAGATCTTCTGTAAATTATAATGAATTTGTTATGTAGCGAAAATGAGCCTTTGAAATGCAAGATTTTTATAACATGTCTTACACCATGTGACACACTCCCCATTTCCAATGTCCTGATATCCTCTATTGCTACTGACCGAAGCGTATATACGCATTGATGCAGAAGTTCTTCCGGTATCGATTATAATTGAAGGAGGTAGTCAGGCATACCAATATTATACTGTTTATAATTACAACGTCTTCCTTACTTTGTCCTCTCCTTATATAGTTCCCATGCCGTCTTTTCCGGCTCGCATTCAATTCCATTCTTGGGAAGTACTCCATCTTCGAAGTACTTTCTAGCAATAACATTTGTACAGCCAGAAGAATGACCGCGGTATCCGTGCTAGATTGTAGGTTAGCGTATTGCTAATGAGGGATGGGGTTCAGACAAGACTTACTCCAAAGCCATGGTGGACTACCAGTCTGCTGCCGATAAAGTTTGATACTATTTTACAGGCCCCTGTCAATGGCGTAATGGGATCATTTGGGCCGTTGGCGAACAAAATCGGGGTTTTTGGGCTTGATCCTTTCGAGTCCAGGGCTGAATTTCTCGGCAGCATTGAACTTCCATCGGGTACATTTGCCAGTTGTTCAATAATACTTCGCCAAAGTCTGACTGTGCTTATTGATCCTTGGTCTTCAAGTACTTATCATCCAGGGACTCGGCAAGGAACCAGCTATCTCCGCATGCAATTCCATACCAAGGGATCACAGTGCCTCCCAGGTTCCACTTCTCTCCCTCATCGTCAGAGCCTGATTTATCAGTCGATTGCTTCTCCCAAAAAGTTCAATTCCTGGCAAGAGCGTTCTCCATTATTATTGGAATCTGGTCAACGTCCCTTAGGGTGTAAAAATACTACTGTAGGTCCTCTTGATATTGAATACAATATCTTGTCCATCGGAGCCCTCCTGAAGACTGAAATTCCCATCAAGTAATTCCCGAAAGGCTTCGGCTAGCGCAGACCGTAGGACCTGAGGAGTTATCTCCGAATCCTTGACATACCTGAGGAGAGGAAACTCTGCAGCACCCGCAAATATGCATTCCTCATAGAAATTAAGGACGGCTTGGTTCATGTTGCGGATGTTGTCTCCTCATCTTCTAGAATAGTAATCATTAGCGGCTAAATTGACGCCAAGGAGCCATATTTGATGCAATCACTGGGTTTATTTGAGCCTTCTAAATGGACAGTCATCCACAATAACTAGGACAATATTGTGGACAGTATCATGGATAATTAAACAACCGACCTCAAGTAACTCTACACACAATTCTACCACCAGAAGCATTGACTCATAGCTTCATCCACCTGCTTCTTTGACATTCCGATCGTAACCCAAAGTTCCTTAACGTCCTTTGCAAAGCCTTCGCTGCCTTCATAGTCAATTTTGTCCAAAAATACCATCAAAGCGTTGAACTGTGCATCCGTAATATCAGATGTCTCTGCACTTTTATACCTTTCGCCCGTGTCTCCACTGTCAGTGATGGTGCGTCGGCGTTTTCGTTGCGCACCCCCTGATGCCGACTCTGGGCTGGTGGTGAGCCTGTGGACAGAGGAATTCGTATTCCTGGGAACAGAGAGCATACTTGTAATGGCCTCTTGAAGATTAGAAATATTGGCCTTCAGTTGTGACTGCTGGCGATTGGCAATTCGTGCTTGCAAGGCAACGTACTCCACGTACCAGCCAGTCATTCCAGCCTCCGCATTTGCAATCAGGCGCATAAATGAAATCCAGTTTCGCACGGAATCAGGCTGGTCGGAAATTTTGGAAAGGACATCTAATTGCTGCCAGAGCTGCCCCTTGAGTCGATTCGCCATATTCAGGCCGAGTTCTTCATCTCGTTGAACGGCGAGGGGAATGATTCGGGGAGAGCCTTGATCTTCTCCGCCCACGATTTCAGGTTTCCGTTGCACCACAGCCAAAGGAGATTCCGATTTTCCTCGTCGAGAAGTGCAATATGATGGTCCGAAATCCAGGCCTCAACCTGGGACCTCAGATCTTGGTTTGCGCAGCGTAGTGGGTGTGCGAGCTTGAAAAACAGATCGCCAGCCTTGGCCATGACCTCTTTCCGTGTCACTTCGATGGTGGATTTTACGATACGGCATGTAATTTCCTTGTCGCTGTCGATGTCGGGGGCGTACGCTGCGGGGCCTCGCTGAAGGCGTCGAATCGCCTTTTGCTCAGACGGGTCCATCTCGCGCAGTTCTTCCTCTGGAATAGCAAAGACCGGAAGGCCTAGAGGACCATCGCCGCCAGAGCTTGGAGCATCAGACATCCTGGCATCTATGTGTGAAAGTAGGAAGCGTGGGATGGAAATGCGGATGGTTCGGAGTGACATGCGCTTCGATGGGAAACTGCACCTGCGAGTTAAGAGAGTTAGTAAAGCTGTCTCCTAGCGAAGAACTAACTGAGGTACTGACTGGTATATAGGATCGTGATAAATCTAGAGTATGGGCTAGGGCTTAGCCGGAGTCTTGTAGATACAGTGCCGCGGCTACAGTTATAATCGTCAGCGGAGGGGCTCAAAAGTCCAAGGCTGCAACGAGTACATAATTATGCGACAAAACTTCCACAGACCGAACGGTTTGGATCCGTGTTGGTGTTGGGGATGATAAACACACAAATGAATTAGGGGAATGTTTAAGAGTAACAAAGCAAAATTTCCATCCCAAGGTGAGAAGTTTGCCTAAATTTGTTTGCTTGCTTCTTGATTCAATGCCGCATTACATCATAGCAACTCCCAGTTGCCTATGCAAATGCGAGTGAACGCATAAAACACGTGGTCAATGTTCGTGCTAGCTTGTTTATAGTACTTGTGCATCCTCTCATTTGCTATAGTTTCGGATCGTGAAGAAGTGTTGAGGAGATTTCATTGCGCTTAACAAACGAAGCGCCAACAGTTCATGATACGAGTTTGAGAGTTTATTGAAACCAGAATAGCTGAGCTCTCCCACGACCACATCCTTAATATAAAACTTATCCCGAAACTATCTTAATATCCGTATAGGTTGACGTGTTCTGAAGTCGATGCTCGGATCCTCCTGTTCTCCCTGATGAGCAAGTATCGAATGGCCCACGCACACAGGATTGAGCAAAATGCAAAACCAGCAGAAGCCCCAAATCCAATACCATATCTAGGAGAGTCACTGCTGGGCCACAGGTAGGCTCCATAAATGTATCCGATCTGCGCGGTTGTTAGACAGCGGAAATCGTCAAAGGGTGTCATGGACATACCTGGCCACCAACGTTGGTCATAGCAAGTACAACCTAAAAATTCATTATCAGTATATGCTATATTAACCATGAAGGGATTGCAACTTACAGCCTTCTTTTCCTTAGTTTGAGAAAGAGTCGAGGCAGCCCAACCAATAATGACAGAGTTGACAGCGTACGCTCCCATGGGGAAGATGAAGCATGCAACATATCGAGCAGCAGTGTTGAGAGTTGAAGCAGCCAAAACAAATCCTCCAACTGCAATTGTCAAGCCGACGGTGATGTGCCATGTGCGCTCGTGTAAACGGCCAGAGCTCCAGCCGAAACAAATTCCCGCTGCACCAGCGAAAATGAATGGCGGGCAAGTCATGACCAGAGTGATTGTCGTGTTGAACCCAAGAGTCTTGACCACACTACATATTCCCTTGTTAGTGACCTGAGTTCTAGTAATACACGGGGTCAAAGGTGAGGCTTACGTTGGGAAGAATGAGTTGAAAGAACAGGCCGAAAGGTGGAAGTTCTGCATCAGACAGAATAGCCAAGTCCTCTTGTCGCTGCATGCCTGCTTCAGTCCGAGCCAGGCAGAAGACGGTTGGTCATCTGCATCAGAAATCTTGTCTCGCTCCATGCGGGAGTGGGCAAGTTCCTTTTCGCGCTCCGTCAACCACCAAGTGGTAAGAGGAGTGTTAGGAAGAAGAAAAAACCCGACGATTGAAACCAAGCCTGTGGCCGCACCCTCGATAATGAAGAGCCTTCAACAATGTCAGAGCAATATCGTTGTATTCAGCTCGGTTCGACGTACCATCTCCATCCTGCAATTCCATTAAGACCGTCCATTCCGGCAAAAATTCCGGCGGCGATGAGACCGGAGAAGCCCGTAGCCAAGATCTGGGCGCAATACAACAGCGCAATACGGGAAGCAACCTCTGATAGAAGTGTTAGCGTTTGGTCTATACGGACTAACCCGCAGACTTGCCTTTTCGAGTGTAGAAAATGGACAAAATATAGGTGGCGCCGGGATAAAACTTTCAAGTGTCAGCTTCAATGCATCGTGTGCATGAATGGGCCATAATAACATACTGGTGCCTCTGTGATTCCCAAAAAGAATCTGCACGCTACAAGACCGCCATAGTTTTGGACCAGTGCAGTGCAACCTGGGCAGTTAGCTTTACAACCCTTGGAGAGAGCAGTGAATCCATACCAGACACAACACCCCAGACAAGCATCCATGCACTCATGTACATTCCGGGTCTGACTTTTGTGATGACCATGTTGCTTGGAACTTGCATCAACACGTATCCAACAAACAGACTACAATGGCGATTAGTTTTTCGACATGTTTATTGATTGGGTGAGGAGGTTGTACATGGAAACAGTGGTATTGAATTCGGTGCCCGTCATATCGAGGTCCTCTTCCAGGTTGTTCAGTCGGGCCTGAGCGATGGCATTTCGATCGACGTAGTTGAGAAAGTACATAACACACATACAAGGCTGCCCAAGTTAGCATGACTTCTCAGGTGAAACTTTTGAATGTCAACTTACCATAATCCACCAGTCCAGCTTCCTCACCAGCCTGATCTCTTCTGGATCAGTTTTCTTGGCTGTTCCAGTGTAGTCTCTCTCCTCATTGTTAACGGGCTTCTCTTCCTCCAGGACGCTGTTGACATGCTTGACATTGTAGTCGTCCTTGGACGTGCGAGTCTCTCCAGCGCTTGCCATTGCACGCTCTATGTGTCTGTTGACGAAGAGCTGGAATTCTGGCTTCTGGGGCCCAGATTATTGCCACATTGTCCCCTGTCCTTATTTATATCTCTCCGTGCCAACGCCGAGCCTACATCCGCAAGGAATCTGGGGTAGGTTTGTGCGGGGAAGTTGGGGCGCCCACAAACGTCCGGGGAACACGAATTGGGCTGTCGGCGTCAGATTTGGACTCCGAGGAGCACCTTCGAGAGCCAAGGCTTTTGACTAGGGTGGGATCGGTCTACAGCAGAGAGGTGACTGGCATGTTTGTTGGGAGCCGGCCGTCTTACAGCCTAGTGACTAATGAAAACGAATCAGTGGCGTGGACTCTGGCAGGGCTCTCGACTATGCTTCATTTTAGGCCTGAGATAAGCCTAATCCATCCCTTTCTCATTTGCCCACACAGTTGGACACTTCCGATGAGAGCACCGTAAACCAACATAATAAATGTTCATAAACAGTTTCCTGTTTATGGACCGACCAGGTTCTCTGCGCAGGATCAACCAAGCATGTGACTAGTCCCAAATAAGTTGAAATAACACAAATAATCAGAGAAGCGGGGTAGGATTCCATGCGCGACAGGTGGTCCCATGACATTGTATTCTCCAACAAGTACCGATGATTAAAAATGAGGAAGCGATACCCACAGTCGTGTCAGTCTTGCAGGTAGATCCTGCAGACTAACGGTGCAGACAGAATACCACCACAAGCGAACTGTACCAGCCTTTTGACAGTGAAAATGTTTCAAGAACGAGTCAAAAAGAAAACTTATCCTGTCTTACTATGTAGCATTAGGTGTCGTACAGAATCAACACTGAAGTAGTCAAGAGGTGATGACCCAACCGGTTGTGTCCATTCATTCAGTTAACTTTTTCAATTGCGTATAGTAAATTTTTTGTCTCAACTTTGTTCTAATCTGACCCATACCATGATTAACCATCTCGGATAACTAAAGCCACTGCTTGTTTCCAAGGTGAGAAACAAAAGAACCACCGTCCCCGGCTTCAACGCTCGCCTTGTTGATGACGGAAAGCACGTCATGAACGGAGCTTGCAGGGGTCGTAGGTCCTGTGAAATGGGGCGCGTAAACGGCAAATTGTTCACCCATGCTCTTCATGCCCTGGGCTTGCTCCTCGGTTGCTATTTTGACGTTAGAATTCGGTCCAGATGTCAATAATATCCTGGTGTTCTTACGCTCGTCATTTTTGCCAGTGTCCACTAGCCCAGGCGAAATGCTGAGGAATAAGACTCCGTCCTTGCGGTACTCGGCACTGAACTTGGCAATGGCAGCGTTCATCGCCGCTTTGCTAATGGAGTATGGCGCTGCGATAGCAATGTCAAATTTGGAAATGAAGTCCACGTCTGACATGCCAGTCGATATCGAGACGGCTTTCTTGATGTTGCCCTTGAGCACTAGTGGCATAAATAGGTTAAACAGGTGAATGTTTCCCACCACGTTGATGTTGAATGAGTCGACAAGATCTTGTTCCAGCCTCTTAGCATCCTTGCCTCTATAGAATAAATCAGTACCATAATTATGGACAGGCCATTTCATACAGTCAAAGTCTTACAGTGTGCTGATTGGGTCATAGGCAGACCAAGGGGAGACAAAAGCCGCATTTGCAATGAGTATATCCAGACTACCCCCGGTGATTTGTGAAACTTCAGACACGGATTTCTAGAACAATTATTAACGAGGTTCTTTTGGTTTCCTTGAAGGCGCCAACCTGGATGGACTCGTATTTAGTGAGATCGGCCTGAATAATATGGATATTGTTTCTTTCCTTGAGTTCCAGATTGACCTTTTTGTCGGTCGCATCCTTGTCACGGACTAGACCAATAACCACATTTTGAGGATGCTGGGAGATTTGGCGAAGAAACTCGAACTGGAGAATTTAGGTCAGAATTTGTTACTCTCAAAGTGGGACCAACCACATACACCAAGACCTCGTGAAGCGCCGGTGACAAGGTACGTAGCCATTTTGAATAAGTTGGCTTGGAAGATGGATATTAATTGATAGTCTTGGTGGTTTGATGGTTGAATGGATGGTCGAAAGGATGTTTGGAGTGTGTGGTTCGGGCTTTTGATTGATTTCATAAATTCCCTTGAAGGGGAATGACGAATATATATGGCTTTCGCTTCTTGAGCATGGAAGCTTCTTGTTTGATGGGTTTGTCATCGTATATTCCTGGGATCCGAGAGAGGAAATTCCATTAAAGCGCGAGTCCACGTACCAAGGCATTCAAAATTAGCGCCATCTCGCTGAAAGTTACTCTGCTGACTTTCAAATCAAACCCTCACAGGTGTACAGACCGTACAGGGTACGGTTACATTACTGCAGGCTCCCAAAATGGGTTACCACTGCCATCGCTTATATCTGCTCGCGCGTCTTATTGGTGGGATCAGCCAAGTGGGATCAGCCAAGTGAGCTCGCAAAAAGTTGCCCATGAATCGATTTTAGCGGCACCCTGCGTTGATGATAAAGCAAGCTGAGAATGAGACGCAGCCCAACAATTATTCATTCACTTTGGCAACTATTCTCAATCTCAGCAGTTTGCATCCTTGCCTTGCGCCATTAGTGTTTCACGGTCGTATCTAGCACACGGGCGCACACTCCCCCCGAACTGCGACATCGCCATCCCTCAATCTCGCTGAATCGACCAGCGCTCGGACTGGACAGCAGCATGGCGCCGACCAGGGGGTGTGGAACTTGTAGAGGTCTGTGTCGGCCCTAGATTGGTGGGGGTGTTTTCCTGGCTGACAATGAAGTGCAGCTCGCAAAGTGCGCTGTGATCGCGCGTTTCCAACATGTAATCGCTGCTGTGCGGCAGGTAGACGATGCACAGGATACGGAATTCGTCTCTCTTGGCCCAGGCCAGGTGATCCGAGGCGCGCCATCCTGGGGCCAAGACCGCCAAACCACGGCCTGGGCCACAAGAATGGCCAAATCCAGCTGGTCAATGTTTCCTCCTGGGACATGGAAATGCAGGAACAGATTTCCATGCAGGGGATCGAAAACAACCTGTCCTTGGATCAACGCGGGTATGAGGTGGACAGACAGAGTGGCGGGCACTATCACACTTTCACGCCCTTCCATGCACAGTCTCTGGGTCCCTCGATTGCATTTGCATTGGGCAATCTGACCTTACAAGAGAAGGATTTATACCAATACTGTACGCTCACTGATATGAAACCAGGGCTATAACTAACGCGCTACAGTTGTTTCCGTTGCTTCCTTCTCCCTGGCTGCGTTTGGCCAAAATGCTTTCGAGCTTCGAGACGTCATATTTCGCATGGCGCTGTCAGACGGCTCGCATTCCTCCACCGCAGTGCTAAAATCTGCCATGGCACTTTCTTCGCTCCATCGTGATGGGCCACAACCTGGTGCAGATCGCTTCAAGATTTCCGCCCTACAAGCCCTCTCGGCTGCGACTGAGGGTGTGATGGACAAGCCACGATTGTTCCAGCACGTGGCCGCCGGCATGCTTTTATGTTCATTCGAGGTAACACACCACAACCTCTTGGCTCTTGCCGCCCTTCTAGGCAGCTAATTCGACCGCCAGACCCAACAAAAGTCGGAAACAGCCAGTCATTGGCTATGGTACGTCTGCGGCTCCAAGAGCATCATCAAAACCACTCGGCTGGATGACTCAACCAACGAGAGTGACTTTTCTGCGCTGATTCGCTGGGTACAGTATTATGATATATTAGGGCGCTTCAGTCTCCGTCACTGGAGGCGCAATCGTATAGGCGACGACGTGCAGATTGCAGGCCTGGGGATTAGTGGCACCAACCCAACCGTGTGTGGAGACAACCTAGTATGTCCTTTTGCCGCCTAAGACCTTGTCTTTATCTGATTTGATGTTCTTGTAGGGAGGGCGATTAAACAACTCTTCGTATGAAGTCCTGTCCTTGCTCTCCGAGGTTTGCGACACCGTCATGGAGCAATCGGAAGAGGTACGCCAAACATATGATTATCAAAATTATCTTAAGCTTCTTGAATGGAAAATCAGTCGCATTCCCGCGATGAACACGGAGATTAATAGAGATTTGGACCCCGCCACATGGGAGACTGCAAGTATCCTGGAACTCTACCGCCTGGCCACCCTCACATACCTTGTGCGCTCAACTAGAGACTCTGCAAGGCAGCCAGCAAAGCTTGTCGATTGGGTTACAGCAGCCTTCGCCATTTTAACTCGGCTGGATACATGCAAGAATCCATTCCCTCTTCTGATTTTGGGCTGTGAGGCGCACAATGATGAAAATAGGATGGTAATACTTGACATCATCTCCAGGACCGAAGAAAAGACGTACACGAAAACTCTGGCACCCCTCATCACCATCATTCAAGCTTTGTGGGCCCACGAAGATCTTTCCGATGGAGAGCTGGACTATTCTCAAAAGCTACATGTTATCTTTAGCTCTAGTGGCTTTGTGCCTGTCTTGGTCCAACAGAGGGGATGGGGCGTTGGAAATGTGAAGAGCGATGGGCAAAAAACATATTATGGACTGAAAGCGTAGACAATAGACGGTGCAAACGAATTAAATTAATGTGAATAAAGCAACACCCACTTTTTTTTATTCTTTCCCAACCTGCTATAGCACCACGCCGTCCTCAAAACATCCCGGAAAGACATTACGGGAAACATGTCCGCAATGGCACTGGGAAAATGCCGTGAATGGCCCAATTGAACTCTGGGTAACTACACCCCCGGAGTTTTTCCCTTGCCGTATCCATGGGCGAAACCAGAGGCTGACAATCTTTCCGAATCTGATTCGACGGTTCTCGGTGTTGGGGGCTCGGTACTTGCTTCCATGGCATGCGATCTCGGGTCTTCATATCCGGGTACTTGGGCAGGGAACGCGCCAACGCAGATCCCCTTAAATTGAGCTTCCAAGCCATTGATTTCTGTGCAAGAGTATGATAGCTAACTTTATATGAGAGTTTTCTTGTTTAATCTTCCTGCATGCCGACATGGCTCCGGCTCACACTATCCTTTTCGGCCTTGCAGCCATGCCTGCACTCGCCATAGGTCTTATGTTTCTGGTACGAAGACACAAATTTTATCCCTACCTTTATTAACATACATAGGCATCGGTTTATTTCCTCTACGTTGCCATCTACCGTCTGTATTTCCATCCGTTGGCTAAATATCCCGGGCCTGTTCTTAATCGAATCTCGCCTATTCCTCTAAGCTATGCTTTAGTCCGCGGCCGGCTCCCATTCTATGTCAAGAGACTTCATGATGCGTACGGGCCCGTTGTCCGCCTTACTCCAACAGAACTCTCCTTCAATTCCGAAAAGTCTTGGAAGGATATTTATGGCAGCAGGCCGGGGCATCACAACTTCCACAAAGATCCTGTCCATGTTGGATCAATCCAATCCGTGCCCGGTGTAGTCACCATTACCATGGCCGGGGACGCCGATCACGCACGCCAACGTCGGGCGCTCTCGCATGCTTTTAGTACCAAGGCACTTCTTGAACAGGAATATCTCATCAAGAAGTACATTGACATCTTTCGCGACAAGATGAACGAGTATGCAAGCACCGGCCAGGTTTGCAACATCGCAGACTGGTTTTCGTACACGACATTTGACATCATCGGACATCTATCTCTTGGAGAGCCATTTGGATGCTTGACGAGCACCGACCTCAGGTTTTGGGTTCCTTTAATTTCCGAGTCTATCAAGGCCGGTGCGATTGAACAGGCTAGCCGGAGGATGGCAAAGACTGGAAGCCGCCTCCAAAGTCTACTACTAAAATTGTTCGCCCCCACCGAATTGCGAGACCAGCGAAAGAAGCACCTCGAATACTCGAGGGAGAAAATCATGCGACGAATCCAACAGACTGGAAGTAATCAGCACCGAGACTTTTTATACTATCTCATGAACCAGAAGGACAAGGACAACTTGAACCAAGAGGAGATTATCGTCAACGGGGCGTTGTTCATTATCGCCGGCTCCGAAACGACGGGCAGCTTCATGGCTGGCCTGTTCAACCACCTCCTTAGGCCAAAGAACCTACATATTTTGGATAAACTGGTCGAAGAGATCCGTGGTGCCTTCAAAAGCGATGACCAAATCACATACGAGGAACTGGTCAAGCTGCCTTGGTTGACGGCTGTGCTCGAAGAGGGTCTTCGAATTTTCCCTAGCGCCCCCATTGGCTTCACCAGAACAGTTCCCACTGATGGTGACAGTGTGGATGGCCACTTCCTTCCCGGTGGCACTACCGTCTCGACTTGCATGTGGGCCGCGACTCATGCCGAAGAAAACTTCAAGGATTCTTACGAGTTCAAGCCTGAGAGATGGCTTGACAAAGATGATGCAACAGACAAGCTTGGCGCGAGCAACCCCTTTTCTCTTGGCCCACGAGGTTGCATAGGAAGAAAGTGAGTTAGTCTAGAATATTCGCGGAAAATAACCAAACTAATACGTCATTAGCCTTTCGTACATGGAACAAAGATTGATTACTGCCAAGCTCCTGTGGCACAATGACGTTGCAATGACCAGCGACGAGACCTGGGCTCAGTGGGACCCAGAGGGCGATCACGAGAACATGCAGGTGTTCACAAACTGGATCAAGGCGCCTTTGAATGTGAGGTTATCACCACGAAATTTTTAAGCCCTCGGCCTCTTGCCGGTTTGCCGAAAGGCTCTCTTGGTCTCGTTGATAATCGCATTACTAAGATTTAGTGGTTTGAATTAAAACTATAAGACCCTTTTCTTTCTCTGTATGGACTTACTTTATAGCTAGCATAGATCGTCTTCCCATCGCTATATAAAAATACTTTGCCCCCTTGGGAGTTGAGATGCGCATATTATTATTAGTGTATAGAAACCTTGCCGAAACCTTCCTTCTTCCCATCCTAAATCAGCCGATTTGATGAATACACTCCACTCCGGCAAGATGAAGGGCGTTGCAAAACAGGCACAACATCATGTCATTCATGAACGCCTGAAACTAACCGTCGACAACACCGCTTTGGATCTTGCAGTCGTTCGACGCGGAGGACCTCTCATCCCAACACTGTTTCTCCATGGTTGGGGGAGTACAAGGGAGGACTACATCGACATTGCGCCCAAGAAATCGTTTACTGGGTGGCCATTCATTGCATACGATGCACCTGGCTGCGGAAAGTCGATATGCGAAGATTTATCCAATCTAAGCATTGAATTTGTTGTAGAGACAGCCATGGCTGTACTCGAGCACTTCAAGGTCGAGAAATTGCACCTCGTCGGCCACTCGATGGGTCGCTTGACGGCACTAGTGCTTGCAAGTCGAACCCCCCATGCGGCAGCCAGTTTCTTCGACATCAAGGGCAACCTGGGGCCCGAGGATTGCTTCATTACGAGGCAGCTGTTCTAATTTCCCGACCAGGACCCACAGAGATTCCTGGAGGATCTTATCCAAAGAACGCTTCAATCGCTATTTTACGGAAGTGGCGTCTAGGGCCGCAGGCCTGGGCGACCGGGTCAGGCCCGAAGCCATCAAAGGCATATCTGAGTCAATGCTTCAGCTCTCTGATTACGGCGACCTGCTCTCCAAATTCATCGCACTGCCGTTTCCTCAAATCTTCATGTATGGAGATCAGCACGCCACTTTATCGTACCTCCCCGCCATCAGGGCCACAGACGCTGAAGTGGCAGAAGTCCCTGGGGCTGGACATTTCCCAATGTACTCAAACCCCGTTGCCATGTGGCAGACCATCTGTGGTTTTCTGAACAGAGCAGAAAAGGCATAGAATAGGAGCAGTGAGAAAAAAAAACGGAGGTGGCGTGTAGAATTGGTTTATACATTTTTTATTCATGAGTTGGTGTGACCTGGTATCTAGACAAATTGTGTGATAGATGCGACAGAAAATAAATCAATACAATCGAGGCTAGTTATGTTTCCACCACTCCCGACCCAAAGTGGCGTCTCTCATAAAACACTCTTAAATAACACTATGCTTTATTTCTTCTTCATCCGAATTAGAGCGCAAGAGCCAAGGCCAAACCTGCACCCAAAACGCCAAATACGCCCATGTCCCACGACAATTTGGGTGCGCCGGAGCAAGAATCCTTTGACTTTTTCTTGCTGTTTTTGCTATTCTTGCTGGAGCTGGACTTGCTGCTGGAGCTCGAGCCGCTGCTTCGTTTGCAGACACCCGAGTTGCTGCTGGCCGTCTTTGTCGACTTCTCCTTGTTGACGTCCAGAATAGTGATTGCCGTCATTCGGGCGGAGCTCTGGCTAGGGTTGAATGTCGTGGTGCCCTCATTCGCGGATGATGCAGTCTTGGTAGCGCAGACGGCCGAGGATCCTAACGTGCAGTTGTATGTGGACGCGCCAAAGGCAACGTCCAAGTCGGACGCGCTGTAGGTGACGGTGACGCCCTTGAAGTCTCCATCGCAGTTGTAAGGGGAGCTGAAGGCAGTCTGGCAGGCGAGCAGGTACTCAGTCCTGGAGGAGTCACTGGTGATGACGGACGCGTAAATGTTGGACGCGGAGCCAGTGGTGCGTTGTGGAAGGAAGACGGTCTTTGTTGATGTGTGAGTGGTGGATTTGGCAGCCTCAGTGAGAGCAGTGGCCAGCACAAGGCCGGTGAGTAGGGATTTTGTGTAATGCATTTTTGCTGTGCTGTAGTGTGCGTTCTGCAGAATGGATGTAGACGCGGTGATCCCCAGTCTTGGCACGGAAAACAAGCTTCACGGAGTTGCGTTGCAGTGCAGTGCAGTGCAGCGGCTAGTTATTTATTCAAATTATTCCCATGCCGTGAGGCACGACGGCCAGCGGTGTGGTTTGACGGCTGGTAGGGCGCCGCAGTCACGGTTGATGCCAGCCACGTCGACGGCCTAATGTCAGCTTACCCTAGAACCGGACGAATCACAGGGCCGATGGATGAACCGAGCAATTTCAGCCCTGGGGGGCCAGCACTGAAGCTGTCTCAGAGGGCTGCAGCTAGCGGGGCCCCCTCCAATCTGGTGAGAATTTAAGTCACATCGCATCCAAACTTCTGTGGACGATGCACGCCATGTCCAGATTCCACGGGTCATCACTGACTTGGAAGACGCCGAAAGATCCTCCAGTGCTCCAACCGAGGGCCTCCCCATCAGGAGATCTGCAGCTGAGCCAAGCCCATTCATTGATCGGCAAAATCCGAACGAAAACCAGGTAATATCAGACCTGCCCAGAAAATTCTGCAGCCCAGACACGTTAGCGACAAAAAAAAAAAGCAATGTGAGGCTGTAGAGGCAGTCAATCCCAAGGGCTCACACGGCGGCATTAAATAAATCTGCCTTGGAGGGAGCAAGATTTGTGGCGCCTTCATGCTTAATTCATCTCCGTAGCTTCGTGTTGCGTGACTCCGTCTGTCCAAGTCACTCACTTACCCACTTGATGGCGTGTGGCTGTACACAAAAGTTCATTCTTTTTTTCCACAATTTGGACGAGTAAGGATTCAAATTTGTCCACATCTACCAAAGTTCCTATTCTAGCTTCTGTGACATCGTGCGGGTGTCCTTTCCTTCCCACACACCCGTCTGTCTATACTGGTGGTATCTTTGCAAGCCTTGCTTCTGGGTATCTGTTTTCGGCAACATTGTGCCGATAAAGTCATGATAAATTGGATAATATATGCCCATGGAACCAGTCAAACCCTCTCATTCCGTGTCCGGGAATTATCATGTCACAACCTAACCTAGACGGCCAACCCGCTGGTTGCTTATTTCTCAGAGCCCGAGTCACCAGTTTCGTGGTTGTCTTCCGTGGGGCGCTTCTCCGGCAGGGCGCCGTCGCTAGCCGAATCAATCAGGCCAAGTCGCCTGGCCTCCCGTTCGACTTCCTCGTGCGTCAGATATGGCAACTCCTGAGCAGCCTTGACATATGAAATCTTCTCGGCGTAACCCTTGGCGAAAATAATGTCAATCTCCTCGAGGGAGCGGTTTGCGGTCTGCATCGTGCATGTTAGTCTTGTCCTGTAGGGTAGCCAGTTTATAAATGGAGCGCTACTCACCTCAGGGTACCAAAAGTAAAGGATGGGGAGGAAGGAAGCGTTGACAATGGCAAAGAACAGGTAAGTTCCCCAACCAATGCGCTTAATCATGATGGGAACAACCATTCTAGGGTGGTGGCGTTAGACTCAATATCCTCAAACATAAACCTGCAAGTTGAGCATCAGAATGGAATGACTTACACAATCAAAAAGTTGAAAATCCAGTTGGTGCAGGTGGACACAGCATTGGCCTTTGATCGAGTCTTGAGAGGGTTGATCTCGGCAGGGTACAACCAGGGAAGAGGTAGCCAGGTGGCACCAAACGAGGCGATGTAGGTAAAGAGACCAACGGCAGCGCCCTTGGCAGCACCCGGCGTTCCTGGAATCAAGCAGGCAAAGACGATGACCATTGAAACCATCTGTCCAATGGTACCCCAAAGGAGAAGCTTGCGGCGTCCGACGCGTTCAATCACGAACCAAGAAAAGGTGGCAAAGATGCTGTACACAATCATGTTGACACCGCCCATAAGCATGGCCGTGTTGTGCGACCCGACAATGGAGTCCTGGAAGAGAATCGGGAAGTAGTAAATGACGGCGTTGCAACCACCGACTTGTTGCATGAGCTGTGACAGGGAGCCGAGCATCATTCGGCGGAAGTGCTGCGTCTTGCCACCGGTGAAGAGGGCCTTCATTGGAGTGCTCTTTTGGCCGACGAAGCCAGATGCGCGAATAGAGTCGAGGACTCTGTCACGCTCGGCCTTGGTCTCGACGCCATCAACCTCGTAGCCACGGATGGCGGCAATGACTTGCTCGGCCTCTTCATATCGCTCGTGGGTCAGAAGCCATCGAGGGCTCTCTGGGAGCCAGACCATGGAAACGCACAGAATGAGGCCAAAGAAGACCTGGAAAGCGATGGGGAAGCGCCAAACCAGGTCGGCATTGCCGTAAGAGGCGCCGTAGTCGATCCAGTAGGCAATCAGGGTACCGAAAGCAATGATTCCTCCTTCAATGCAAATGAGCAGACCTCGGTTGGAGGTTGTACTG
>PGGA01000007.1:360991-372748 GCA_004380915.1 Calonectria pseudonaviculata
AAAAAAAAAAAGCAATGTGAGGCTGTAGAGGCAGTCAATCCCAAGGGCTCACACGGCGGCATTAAATAAATCTGCCTTGGAGGGAGCAAGATTTGTGGCGCCTTCATGCTTAATTCATCTCCGTAGCTTCGTGTTGCGTGACTCCGTCTGTCCAAGTCACTCACTTACCCACTTGATGGCGTGTGGCTGTACACAAAAGTTCATTCTTTTTTTCCACAATTTGGACGAGTAAGGATTCAAATTTGTCCACATCTACCAAAGTTCCTATTCTAGCTTCTGTGACATCGTGCGGGTGTCCTTTCCTTCCCACACACCCGTCTGTCTATACTGGTGGTATCTTTGCAAGCCTTGCTTCTGGGTATCTGTTTTCGGCAACATTGTGCCGATAAAGTCATGATAAATTGGATAATATATGCCCATGGAACCAGTCAAACCCTCTCATTCCGTGTCCGGGAATTATCATGTCACAACCTAACCTAGACGGCCAACCCGCTGGTTGCTTATTTCTCAGAGCCCGAGTCACCAGTTTCGTGGTTGTCTTCCGTGGGGCGCTTCTCCGGCAGGGCGCCGTCGCTAGCCGAATCAATCAGGCCAAGTCGCCTGGCCTCCCGTTCGACTTCCTCGTGCGTCAGATATGGCAACTCCTGAGCAGCCTTGACATATGAAATCTTCTCGGCGTAACCCTTGGCGAAAATAATGTCAATCTCCTCGAGGGAGCGGTTTGCGGTCTGCATCGTGCATGTTAGTCTTGTCCTGTAGGGTAGCCAGTTTATAAATGGAGCGCTACTCACCTCAGGGTACCAAAAGTAAAGGATGGGGAGGAAGGAAGCGTTGACAATGGCAAAGAACAGGTAAGTTCCCCAACCAATGCGCTTAATCATGATGGGAACAACCATTCTAGGGTGGTGGCGTTAGACTCAATATCCTCAAACATAAACCTGCAAGTTGAGCATCAGAATGGAATGACTTACACAATCAAAAAGTTGAAAATCCAGTTGGTGCAGGTGGACACAGCATTGGCCTTTGATCGAGTCTTGAGAGGGTTGATCTCGGCAGGGTACAACCAGGGAAGAGGTAGCCAGGTGGCACCAAACGAGGCGATGTAGGTAAAGAGACCAACGGCAGCGCCCTTGGCAGCACCCGGCGTTCCTGGAATCAAGCAGGCAAAGACGATGACCATTGAAACCATCTGTCCAATGGTACCCCAAAGGAGAAGCTTGCGGCGTCCGACGCGTTCAATCACGAACCAAGAAAAGGTGGCAAAGATGCTGTACACAATCATGTTGACACCGCCCATAAGCATGGCCGTGTTGTGCGACCCGACAATGGAGTCCTGGAAGAGAATCGGGAAGTAGTAAATGACGGCGTTGCAACCACCGACTTGTTGCATGAGCTGTGACAGGGAGCCGAGCATCATTCGGCGGAAGTGCTGCGTCTTGCCACCGGTGAAGAGGGCCTTCATTGGAGTGCTCTTTTGGCCGACGAAGCCAGATGCGCGAATAGAGTCGAGGACTCTGTCACGCTCGGCCTTGGTCTCGACGCCATCAACCTCGTAGCCACGGATGGCGGCAATGACTTGCTCGGCCTCTTCATATCGCTCGTGGGTCAGAAGCCATCGAGGGCTCTCTGGGAGCCAGACCATGGAAACGCACAGAATGAGGCCAAAGAAGACCTGGAAAGCGATGGGGAAGCGCCAAACCAGGTCGGCATTGCCGTAAGAGGCGCCGTAGTCGATCCAGTAGGCAATCAGGGTACCGAAAGCAATGATTCCTCCTTCAATGCAAATGAGCAGACCTCGGTTGGAGGTTGTACTGCACTCGGCTTGGTATGTGGGGATGGTGGAGGTGTTGATACCGTTGCCGACGCCTGTGATGACTCGACCAACGATGAACTGCGCGAGGGGATTGTGGCCTTGCATGGCAGAGATCTGAATAATAACACCAATAATCATAATAATACCACCGATGATCATGGCGCGTCGTCGCCCGAGAAGATCTCCAACACTGAGGATAAAGACAGCACCGGCAAAGCAGCCGATTTCGTAAATGGCGGTAACGAAACCCTGCATGGTCTCGCCCCTGGTTGCTGGGAAGTAGTCATTGAAGGCCTCGGCGGAGATGATGCCACTCATGACACCTTGGTCGTAACCGAACAGGAGGAATCCGGTAGTGGCCACCGTCGAGATGGCCAAGGTCAGGCGCCGGCCGGAGAGGCCAGCAAAGGTTGGAGGAGCCATGATTGAGACAGGCTATATCATCAGAGGGGATATGGTATATAAAGGTGAAGGACAAAGAGGCTACAAGCAAGCCCTGATATGCCTGGTGAAATATGGCAACGATTCAAAATTCGAAGCCGTGTATGAGACTGGGTATGATCAACAACAACCAATCTTGGGAAACAAACGCGGGCTCCACGTTCTATTTAACAAGGCCAGACGCGGGGATTGATATACCCGAGACCCTCGAACCGTCGAGCAGGTAGAGAGGTAGGACAATAATTGAAAAAAGTCTCTTTCTCCTCCTCCCCCTCCTCCTCCCCCCCCCCAGATCTCTTGTGTTAGTTACCACCTCCATGCAGCGGCCCACCCCCAATATCCTTGTCCCAAGACCATCTTTACCAGTGACATCGGCGCCAGTGTCCACTGGGCTGCCCTGTAGCTATACTCCAGGGATACGGCGCCTGTAATTGGAAACTCGTCCCGGGCGCCGCCATGAATCGTGCGGCGCCCCGAGTAAAACAGGCTGGAGGCGAGGCCCCGACGGCACGCGCGCGCCCAGTCTCAGCATTGGCCATGGGCCGTGCCGCCAACCCCTCCCAGGCCTGGTCCGTCGTCCAACACCCGAGATCTGCCAAGCCGGAGGCCCTGGCTATTCCCACACGGGTAGCCCCCCACTCCAGATCCATAATTCGTGACTTTTGCTCGGCGTTACTGCTATCGCGAAATAGAGCAGTGACGTAGCGGCTGCGCTGCTGCGCTGCTGCTCCCAGTCCCAAACGAGGTCGCATTGGGGCCAGGCCTCTTTTTCGCGTCGCTCGCTCAGATTGCTGCTTGTGTCGGTGTCGGGGCCGTGTCCCGCGTCCTGCCAACCCCGCGAAAACCCATCTCGGCATCTCGGTTGTCAAGACAGATCTCCTCGGCAAACCGAAAAATAAAACGCCCAGATAAGCTTTTGGAGGGCATCGCTTGGCTCAAGCGTCTGAAGGGCACTAAAACGCATGGCAACGGGAGCCAAGACATGTTCCCAGAGTCAATCATGCCCTGCCAAGCCGTCGCTCACCACTACCGGTACACGCCTCCCGCCCCCAGTTTGGATGCGGCATCTGTTCAACCTCTTGGCCTCTCAGTTTTCCCCATTTCCACGGCAAGCGCTAATCCCTGGCTTCCCCAATCAATCAACATCACAGCGTCGGACCGTTGGCGAGGCTAGCGAACGACAAGTGGAGAATCGCGACTCTGAACCGCTCGTTCGCAACATATTCATCACAAGTGTCTCACACCTGTGGATCCTGCACGGGGCAACGACTCCGCAAAAGTCCACCACACTTTAGATAGTGGAATAGTCGGCGACTCAGCGTACGCTCGCATGTGGGTTGCCGTGGGTACTTGTTCTCCAACCAGTAGCAAACCGCAATCCCCCCCCCTTCCCCCCCAAGGCTGGGATAGCTGCGAAGTTCTCCAGCTCTTGTGGATATTTAATTCAAACCAATGCGAAAAATGGCGCCAAGCGTACGTGCCTTTGCGGGATACGGATACGCAAAAATCGCACGATTCTCTTCTGATAAATTGGTTGAACCCAAAAAGGCTGATCCTTGGCCATTCTCTTTGCGCAGTTCTCCATCCATGACCCTAGATGCATATGTAACTTTTACGAATCTATACCCACTCTTATCGCATCTTTGTCCGAGAAACACATTGCTGTATACCGCTTACTACGGAGGACGCACACTTTTGTCTACCGCCCGATGCGCATTAATCCCTAGGCACAGATACCCTTGCCCTCATCCTATAGAAGCACGCCGGGATATAGGCATATGTTCTAACCATGGCAGACAAACTGGCAAATACAAACCCTTGTTCAGCCTGGAGGAGGCTGGGTATTTTGATTAAAGACCCAGAAAATATTCCGGGAGCACACGCTCTTGAAAATTTGTTTCTCTCTCACTTCCGAGGTTGAACCAACTCTCTCAACTTCACATGCACACGATTGAGCAACCAAACGAATGTTAGGCGATGATCTGCAGCCATATTGGGAACGACCCTTACGGCCCCATAAGTTCCCTACCAATTCCCCACACATCCCAGTCCCAGCCGTTGCCTAAGCTGCGATTACTACTCCTGTTGTAGGGTATATGGCACCACGTTTGGCCTTGTATGGAGCCCACAGGGCCGAACAGGGTGAACAAGATCGGCGGCTTCTCCAAAGCGTCAATTTCACACGACACGGCACCCGCAGTAATGCTTAGGTCGATCCCAAACGCGTTTAAGGTTTCGCTTGCAAAGGAGGGTCCTCTTTGGTGCAGATTTGGAGTTGCCCGGCGGCGGAGGAATCATTGAACGAGGCACTCGCGGTGGTGCATGCAGGGCGAGAATACCACTATGTCATACAAACAGGGGTTGAATTGTTGCTGTCGCTATTCGAATTGACTGGATAGGCAAGAATGCAAAGGATTTTCGATATAATCTCCATGCCAACAAGGGCGAATTTCTTTCGCATTTCCAACTCCAGTGTTTGTACACATCATGGCGTTTAACGGAGTAAGGATCGTATTTGAAACGAGCATCTTCCAAGGCAATGGGAGTACATGCAATGAGATCAGTTCCACTGTCCCATCTGCGGCAACTATAACATGACATTTCAAAATATAATCTCAACAATGTTATCGTGGCACTAGTATTTCTGCATTGTGACTTGTATTATTGTGGTTGCGTATTCGTCTTGGATCAAAAACATGGCGGGAAATAAGTTCCTCATTATTGTATGTCAGGCTTTTTATTTTCCCAGCAAAAGTGGCTGCATAATGTTACTCTGCTTGGCTTTCAATAATCGCTATACAGATGCCCGCGTCCTTCTCACATGCTTCATCATTGGTCGCGAGCGTGTCAATCGTGTGTGAAGTAACCAGCGACGCATTGGGCCCAACATTGCTTCTTTTTGTCAACTTGAGGCAGCTGCAAGATTTGGTCCCTGCTAAGAACAGGGAGCTTGCCATGGATGGGTACAGGCTTGCCGCCCTCCTCGATGGGGTGAATTGATTGGTCATTGTGGACAAAGTTTTGCGGATCCCATCTTGTCTTGACCTTTTGCAAGAGAGGGTAGTTGTAAAGTGAGGAAATTCTATTTTTGAGCTCGGGCGTGACTGGTCCCTCGGCAAAGATGAACGATGAGTCATGGTGATAGAATTTGCTACGCACATCCCAACCCTCTGTGAATTTCACCCAATCTATCCACCTCCTCGGCTCCAGGGCATTTATATTGTCATTCGGTTTTAATCAATATGATAACCCTTCATGTGGCTCATGTCAAGCACTATTCCACCGGAATTGAGGCAATAGCCTATGTAAGAGTGACCTTCATTCTTCACAGTGAGGCCAACTTTATTCTTTCGGGCGAAAAGGACAGCTGATTGAACGGTTTGAATCGAATTTTCCTGAATAACTGCCATCGGCATCGTCATTCGATAGAGCAAGCTCCCGATAGTTACCGGCGGTATTTATCAGGACTGAGGTGCGCGTCTTGCATTCATAAACGTCAACATACCAGATTCCGAGTACTCTTTGGTCCCAGGTTTATGCACCTGCTCAGATCCTAGGGTTTCCTTGAGCATGTTGACGTCGGCCATGGTGGTTACAGTTGATTACACACAACTTTGATATAATAGTTACCAGTGCTTGTTCGAATAAATACCCGAAGTCTTAAGAGTGAGTGCTACAATGAGTAAATAAAGTATTTAAGAACGAACTAATACCATCAATGTCTTCCTCTACCCTCTTCCAATTCATCGCTAAGCAGTGGCTATAATGGAGGGTGAGATTGAACGGCCACGAACGACTCACGATGGACTACGCAGACTCGGCCCGCCACGGCATAGGCAACCGGGGTTAGGAACATTAGCTCCATGAGGTACGTATTGGTGTGCATTGTACATTGAGGACGTGTGCCTACGTAATAATGAGTACGTCGTGGAGCTAGCCTTTCCATCACCGGAGGCTAGCATCTCCAAGTGGAAAAAACTTTGATTCCAAGGTTGCTGAACGACGTGACCGTGGTGCCTGTCGGCATCTCCCTATCGATGAGGAACCAACGCTAGAGTCTTGGCCGCTGCTAATCCCTCCACCCGTGGTACTCGCTCGTGGAAGGGGACCCGCTTGCTTCCACATCTTCCTGCTATAGCAGGTATTTGGTCAGTATCGCTTCCGTTCCAATTGGTACAGTCCTTGGCTAAATGCCTCGACGAAAGATTTTAACCTCGGTCCAATGATAGCAGGCTGATTGATCAAATAACCCTGCTCAGACTGCGTCTGTACTGCCTTAGTAAACTGCTCCAATGAGACCAAGGCATCTGAGTATCGCTACCCCATTTCGCTATTCCCTGGATCGATTGCCACCGTCGGCTTCATGCTTCGGTATCTTAGTACCGATTACTTGTACTCTGCGGATTGTTGTTCAAAAATGGCTGGACAGGGGAAAGACACCACTAGAGCCCTTATGCCGTACTGTTTAGAAAGAAAGTCTCGGGTTCCCATTGTATAATATATCTCGGCTCCTACTCCAATGAGATTCAGGTCAAAGTCGTTGGTTTCAACCTCGGAAAATATGTATCCCCCCAAAGTTACCCCTGCACTAGATGCGTTGCCTGTGTATCTAGCTAGGCTCTGTTGTGGCATTGATATGGTGGTCGGTATATGAGCAGACCTGACTGCAACAAGGAAGGCACCAGTGACTTCTTCAGGGCCACACGGGCGGATATACAAGCCATCATTCGTTGATTTATTTGTTACCACCCCATTAAATGGTGGTGGTACTGACGTCTCTTCTCGGGGGCGCTTGTGCTTTGACTTTGGTCGACTGAGCGGTAATAACCCTGTTGGCGAGACTAACTGCGTTGACAACAGAGATTCTTTCAATTTGGACACAGTAGCTGACTTAGGTATATAGGCCTTCGTATCAGAAAGATATGTAGTAGAGGAACCACGTAGTTCGCCCATGACTCGGTTCCAAAATTCCCTCATAAGTACTGGGTACAATTTCTCGTATGTCTTGACAGTTGTGGTCCAGTTCTCTTCGTATGAGTTTCAATTGTTACGAACACTGGAAAAGAAGTCGCAAACAAACTTCGGTACTTGAGGGCTGTTTTGGTAGTCGCAATTGTAGAGGTAATCTTCCGACGCACTGTTATTAAAGGATCGGATCATAATAAAGGTGGGTTTCTCGCTCGTTTTGGCCTCGCAAAGTGCCCTGCAGAGAGCTATAAGTAGTCGGTTAGTTAGGAAATGACTCGTGGGATGAAGAAAAGAATAAACATCGATGGCTTGAATACGTATGGGCATTTCTAGTTATATTCGAATTCCCCATAGTCCAAGATATCACACCTGGAATGCTAATAATGGGATATTACACTTCAATGACATTCCAACCTAGAGTCTTCGGCTTTTTAAAGTCAACACGACTGGTGGGAACATCGTTGCAAGAAAGAACGGTGTCATAGATGATACAGAGGTTGTTTAGTTTCGAACACGCAACTAGTGCGATAATTTCTATTAAGTTTTCTTGTTGAACACCGGTATCATGGATGATACACCCAATGGTATTATTAAAGATTTCGAGATTTCGCCTGTTGTAGAGCTCGGCAATATTTTCTGAGGTGATAGCGAGACCAACTGCATTTGCGATAGTGTGCCGGGAATGTTAGAACAGAGTAGTGAGACTTAGGAAACGGGGGCACGTACGTCCCGACAACACCAATCTATCGCGATTGAAGTAATGCCCATTTGTCGATGAATATTTCATGATATACTTGTAGAGTGAAATACCAATTACGACAGCCATGTGGCTGACAGACCTGACCCACAGCCGCGTTAGCCTCGAAATTTACTATGATTGTCCCTTTCTAACGTGTCTTCCGGATCTTTACCGCCCCTCAATTCCGTGTAGACGTTTGAAATCACATGTGCAACTGCTCACACAACTTTGTTGAGTGTGTCGGGACATTCATCGGCGGTACCAGGTGTGACAGAATCTCCCGTATTGTATGCAGCCTCGGAATGAGGAGGCGAGGAGGCGGAATAACCATTATTCATGTGTAGATCCATTGAATACGTGCAATATTGTTGGAGTGGTAAAGTGGTGCAAATGAAATAATACGACGTGGATCTACAAAATCCGGCCTCCGCAATCAGATGTTGATGACTATCTGCATCTGCATTCTATCTAAGGTACATATGGGTCTTTAAATGTAATGCTAATTGTTTCGTTGATGACTTATTACGGATCTGAGACATGGGCTTGCCAGCCTCTTGGGATGCTTGAGGAAGTAGTCAATAGAGTAAACTATTTGATCTAATAGGATGGTTTGAGGGACATACAACAAGGCTTAGCTGCTTGCGGAGATGAACCTCGCTTCGAGGTGTCCTCGATGCGAGGCACCCCAACCAATTTCGGCTGCCAGACTGGGTAAGTGGAAAGAGATCAATTGGCCGCCTCGCGCTAGCCGAGCGCCTAACCATTCGTCGTTGTTCAAAGTTCAAGTGAGTTTGTAGAATAGAATCGAGGCTTTGCAATGCTAACATTGCCCCTAGAATATCACTTGATTGGATATTGAACTTGTACGCGCCAAGACCATAGCCAACCATCCAGTTTCGCAGAACAACCGCCCAGTAGGTTCCTTTAATACCAACGTCCACCATGTCTTGTTTCTCGCCTAGACCCCGTTCTAGACTGTCCGTTTAGTGATGCAACGGTGAAATAATTGCGTCTCGCTTCGAGGCCAGCCGTTTTTCACCGTTGGATGTTGCTCAAATCGTAATGAATACAGGAGTGGGGTATTCCCTCCACAGTCTAGTTTCGTTGGTGCGAATCCCCGCAAATCCACTTCCCCATGGGGTGAGACGGCTGGTGCTTTTCTCAGATGAACGCGCCCGTCCATTTAAGGCATCAGATGTCCTGTGTTTGATCGACACAGAAGGCTTTCTCAGCACTTATATTTATAACTACCCTGGATGTCTACGAGTTGCGCTTCGGCTCTCATCCGTCATCATGGACACCAACAAGTGTGAACTGGATTTTCAAGGTGACAATCCGAACATGTAGAAAGTCCTTAGGATATTAACTGGCATGAAGAGGAGGAGAAACTGCTTGTCAATAAAATCGATCTCTACTTCTTGCCCGTCATCTGGATCATGTATTTGTTGTCATACATGGATCGTACCAAGTGTATTGACCTTCGCTTTGAGTCCCCTTCACCGATTGCATCTGACATTGGCACAGCATTAGAAACGCAAAGATAGCGGGCATGGCTGATTATCTCAAATTGACATCATCTCAGTACAGTGTCGTTATTGTAGTTTTCTTCAGTGGGATCTCCGAATCTTTGAAAGTGAATTTGTAGAATTTGCTAATAAAAAACTCAGTTGGTTATGTCATTTTCGAGCCGCCGTCCAACATGATCCTCATTCGAACCCGACCGTCTTTATACCTGCCTGCTATTATGGCTGTTTGAGGAGCCTTGAACTGCGGCATGGCTGCATTTAAGAGTTATAACCATCTAATTGTCCTGTGAGTATTTATTGGTGTGATAGAGTGGGGATTTGCGCTCGGAATTCTCCTCATTATCTCTTCATGGTACAAGAGAAGTGGGCAATCTAAGCGATTTGCTGTAATCGGTGTGTGCAGCAAAGTCTGGCCACGACAGAATCTACCAGCATATGGTTGTCCATTACTATAGCCTCTTCGTGCAGTATAGCTATGGGGTTGGCGGTGGTTAATTCTCATACCCCTGGATAGCCGTTTATCCAAACGACGAGTGGATTTTTTGTAGTCACCATCTCTTCTAGTCCGTAATTTTGATTATATGGGTTTACCTGTGATTAATATTAAAGGGAAAAGAAGGTCGTCACCTTTTAGCTTCTCGAACAAAGTGGGAAAATAGCAGGACCATGACTCTTATCAGGTGATTGCGGTAGCTCATAGGGTACCATTCCTTTTGACTCAATATTTCGGATTATGGTGTAATACGGATGGGCCTTCAAGGTGTTCCGAGTAAATTTGCGTTATATAAAACGCCAATAAAGGTCTTGAAATACTAAATCATTATTACTCTCCCTTACCCCACTGTGATGTTTCTGTTGGATCTTATAATCGGGGATGTTGGCAATGAAATGGCTGGAAAGAAAACACTAAACTAAATGTATTTGTTTTTCACATTTGGGGCATGGTCACGCGAGCTCTGGAAGGCCGTTGTGAGCTTGCTCAACCGAAACAGAAAAGCGGGATACTCTCAGATTACTGAGCGAATCATGTGACTGGTCACCGTCACAACTGTCGGATTCTGTAAACAACACGTCATTCTACGTGTAAAGGGCCGACCACAATGAAAATTGATGGATTATATTCATCATAGTATGTTCAGTAAATTATAAAGCCCCATTATAAAAATAAAACCCGTGATCGCTTTCAGATTATTCATTATAGCTTGCATCATGGATCTTGAAGATAGCATTGAGCAATCATTTCTTCTTTTTGCACACATAAGCACTGGTTGTTGCGGGCTCCTTTGCAGTGACAGTGGCGGTAAAGTGAACCACGGGGCCGACACCGAGATTTCGGACCTTGGTGGTGACGGCCTTGCAGCTTCCGCAGTCGACAGTACTGGTCTTGGTCGAGGTCTTCGTCCAGACGGTCTTAGTTGGGCCGGCAGTGAAGGGGTGTGCGACAGTGATGGTCTTTGTGCATGCTGATGACGAGGGTGCGTGCTTGCTATCAGGCATAGGGTTTCCCAGTGCTGTGCCCGCAAGAAGGGTCATGGTGATGATAGCGTTGCCAACTGAGACGAACATGATGCTTTTGACGAGGTCAGCTATGGCCCACAATGCAGAGGAGCAATTTTCTTACGACAATTAAATACTGGCAGATGGAGAATTGATGAAAAGGATGTCAGCTAGGTATGGATACACGGGTATAATATAAGGAGCAACCAGATGTGATAAGACATGGTGTAGTTCTAGACCTTCGATGCCGATCGACCCGGGAAATTAATTTAATCTATTCATATCTGAGTCAGTGTACATAAGTTCCCAAAAGTTCCGGCTTTTAGCAACTTGTCTACTCGGTCGCCAGCGCCACTTGATCGGCGCCCCTTTCGCGAGCGCCACGCTTGTTGGACTAGCTGGGCTGGCTTACTAAACCCGCTCGCTGCTCTACAGAGTGCACTGGGATATTTACAAGTACAGTTACTAGTCAAAAGTCTACGTTAGCGCAATGCGACCAAGTCCCCACTCCAATATAACCCTAACTACCCCTCTAATTTATAATCTATATAATTTTTTATAATAATATCTAATTTATATATATTTAGTATTAAAATATCTAGAAATTATAAATATAATAAGAAATTTAATATTATAGCTAAAGATATAATACTAGGTATATTAATAGTTAGTTTTAGTTTTATTATTATTATAAATATATTTAATATAATATATTTAATTATTAAGTAAATTAAAAATTAATTTAATAAATTTAATATAATTAAAAATAAAAA
>PGGA01000007.1:390707-401764 GCA_004380915.1 Calonectria pseudonaviculata
TATTTTAATAAGCTTTATAGCTTTTTTAGTATTATAAAGAATATTTAAATTAAATATTATAAATATTCTCTTTTTTAATTTAGCTTTAGTTTTTTTTAGCTATTTTTTTAGAAATTAATCTTTCTTAGAAATTTTATATTTAATAAGTATCTTATAATTATATAATATTTACTTAAAAATAGTTTAATTTAGTATTTTTTTTAAAGCTTTTAATAAGAGGCTAATAAAAAACAAGTAATATAGGTTTTCCGGGCCTACCTCGGGACAAGGTGTGAAGGCGTGCGCCCCACCTTACGCCTATGGGTATTAACTATAACATGTAAGGAATCTTAGCCATGTGCATTGCCTAGGCCAAGGAGGCGGATCTACTATGCCTCCCTTGTGCATCACACTAACCAAATGAAGCAGTTAGGGTACATACGGAGCATCGGGTCGCCAACAATGACCTAGATATGCAAGGTATGGTTTCATGATGAATAATCTTTTGTGTCAATCATATCTGGGGGGGAAAAAATTGACAACAGTTTCAGCACTCTGGTTACATTTCCTCCAAAACCCCTTATCCGACCCCGAAAATGGAAAGGGCTTCACATGGCCCAAATACGCCCGGGAAACAAAGTCCATGCTTGTCATTGCCAAGAACAACCAGTCACTGCAGCTAGATTTTGGAGAACTTGTTGACAAACATTCGGTGCTTTCCGGCAGTAATTGTTAACGAGCAGGAGAGAAGCCGAACTCTTTTCTTTGGCCCGGGGAGAGCAGCTTTCTCTGCGATAAGATTTGTGTGTGTGATAGCCTTTCTGGGAGAGCTTCTGGGAGGCGGCAGAGGAATTAATTACTTTCATCCATCTCGGAACCATTGCCGATGGTCAAGGGGAGTCATCTTTCTCTTTCAATCACTATTAGCTCTGGCGGAAAAAATGACCCAACTTTTATTTTGGTCGATAAGCCTGTGCTATCTACGGAGTCTGATTGCTCTTGGTTATTTGAGTCAATCTTTTTCAGTCACCGAGAAGCAATATCGGGTCTCGATCCCGACTCCCACAGAAGATAGCGGCCTCATCCCGATTCGCGGTTCTACCCCAAGTCCCACTTAATTGTAGCATTGTATCATGATATCGTTTGAGCTCTGGCCCGCCGTCCCAGTGCTCCCACTATCATTTTTCGGGACGCCTTTCGGACAATAGCTCCGGGGGGGGCAAACTTTTGGACTGTCACGACCTTTGCCATGTATTTGAGATATGAATGGAGTTCGTAAACTAGCTGTGGGATCTAGATACGGGGCTGGGCAGTCTGCTTAAGGATTGCAGTGGCCGACATCGGATGGGTTGGCCGAGTCTGGGTGAATCAACCTCTAATGGCGTAAAATTTGAAATATATAAATCAAACATCTTGGAGCCAGACATAAGATTTAATCTGCAATAACTTGACCATTAATATTACAATACAACAAACATGAGGGACACAATGGCTACCAGAAAGATTGGTTGGGTAAGAGCTATCACTTGTGTGGGCGACCAATGATTTGCTAATCTTCCTTTTTTCAATAGTATGGCTTAGGTTCAATGGGCTTCTTCATGGCTCTTAACCTCCAAAATAAACTCAAGTCTGATGGCAAATTCTTGGCGTACTCGAACCGCACGCTTTCAAAGGGCGCAGCCCTTTCTCAAGAAGGGGCAGAAGCTAAGGACGGACTTGTTGACCTGGCGCGAGAATGTGATGATATATATTTTAATGGTGTGTATAAAAAAATTCGTTTGAGCCTTATGGTTATTTATAATTTCCCAGGCATCAACCGACGATGTTCTGAAGGGTTTGATCAAGCAAATTATAGATTCAGGTGTTGATCTGAGCGGAAAGACCGTCATTGACTGCTCAACAACACACCCCGATACGGCAATGGAAGTTTCGGCTATGCTTCAAGTGGCAGGAGCGTGCTTTGTGGCAGCTCCAGTCTTTGGAGCAAACAGTGTTGCCGAAGCCGGACGTCTACTTTTTGCGATGGCGGGCGATCAGGCTGCAATTCAGAGGCTAGAACCTCTGATAGTTGGTGTTATGTGTCGCAAGGTGGTGAACATGGCAGACAATCCAAAAGATTCCGCCCTTCTGAAAGTCACAGGGTGAGTGCGTGAGGAGACCCAGGTCCCAATCCAGTTTATTAATAATTTGGTATTCAGGAATGTGCTTCTTGTAGTGTTTTTAGAGGCTATCGCAGAGGCACAGGTTCTCGCTGAGAAGAACGGATTTGGAACCAAGGTCATGGAAGAAATCATTTTTGAAAACTTTGGACCAGTGCTAGGGGGCTATTCCCGCCGAATGACAACCGGAGCCTACGCACCCAAAGAAGGCCAAGCTGGTTTCGCTGTGTCGAACACCATCAAGGACGCCAAGCACGCATTGCGTATTGCGCAAGGATTAGACGTCAGAATGCCGGCATTGGATATTGCTACCAACAACATGCTAAGTGCAAAAGCTTACGGCGGCCAGAACCTCGATGGGGCCGCACTCTACGGAGTTTTGCGGAGTTTTACGGAGCCAGGCTGGTCTACCATTCTGGTCTGCCGAAAGCCGACAAGCGTGATTGGTCTGAAATACATGGGAGTGTTTGGAGAGTATTTGGAGTTGTCCCACTAATATGAATGTTGGCCAACTATTTTCATGGAAGTAAATTAGTAAATAATGAGATAGATCCATTACAACGAATTTGCAGAGAAAATATAAGATTTATATCGAGTTTCTTTATTTAGAAATAAATATACTCAAAGCTATTAGTAAAACTGGTAAAATTTGCGAATGGTCCTGAGGTGGGCAGAACATCCACCGCAGTTTTATTTATTACATATCAGTGGTATTTAGACTTGGACCAACGAGGATTCCAAATATTTATAAGCAGTGAGCACAATATGTTTCTTATGAAAATTCTATGCAATCACACTGGCGTCTACCTCAAGTAGGTTCATCATGAGCTCCCAAGAGCTTCAGGAGAGGAACACAGTACTCATAAAACTCAAGTGATAGGAGGCTTTGGGACAAAAGGGAAGTTTTATTCACGACTAAGTCTTAAATTTTCCAATGTGGTATGTGATGCGTGATCTGATCTTGATCCAGGTCGCATGGGTATCACCAATGGCCCGCATCATTAAGGTTGTACAGCTTCGGTACTCTTGCTAGGATGATCCAATACCTCCCATGTTCCTAGACTCCCTGATTGCCTGAACCTCGTCTATTTTTGCCATTTCTGATTTTTTCACAATCGACTGTCAGCACGCGGTTCCATGTGTTTCCCTTGCTACTTTAAAACACACGGTAATCTGACTTACTGCGCCGTTGAATGCCAATTTTCTCCCATGCAAGCTTTGCAGAGTTCAAATTAGACATTACTTGGTCGAGATGGCCCCAGGTACCAGGTGCATCAAATGCATTGGGGTACATGGCCATGAAATTCAGTCTACCAAGAGCAGCTCTGGGTCCAACACCAAACGTTAGTACAAGACAATTGCTATGAACCGGAAATAGCGAACAAACGATCTAGTACGACCTGTGAATTGACCTCCAGTTTGGCCCCCTCTGGCGAATGCTCACCCACTCCAGGTACAATCATTTGTAAATCATGTACCTGATGCCACGGAGGCCTCGGCGACAAGGTTGTAACACATGGGGTGCCAATTAACAGGGGCATAGCTGAGAAACAAGAGAATTGTTGGCTTGGTACAATCATACTCACGAAAGGGCAGCCGCAAACCACAGGCGACTATCAAGTAGGGCATTCCAGCGATTTCTCTTCTGAGTCATCGCATCAAAATGTTTACTATTCTTGGCGAGGGTCTCCGATTTATGTTGAATCTTTTTGGCCGTTTCAAGGTCAAAAACTTTCTTCTTGTAAGAAGCATGGGCTTCCTTCATCTCCTCCGTCCAGTCATCTGGGATGCCCAAGTCATTTATATCGCGCTTCTTCGCCTCCTAGAACTGGAAGGCGTACTCCGACAAGATATTCTTTCCACTCCATGTGATGGTAGTACTCATCATGACCTGGACCTGTTCATCAAGGCCAAGATTGAGGGTGGACAGGTACAAATCAGAATGCAGTCTCAGGTGCATGGTGGGGACACACGGGAGGGTCGTTTGATCGACAGGGGCAAATAATTTGTATCTGAAAAATGATTTATCTAAAGACAATTAAAGGCTTTTGTGATTTTCTTTATGTTTATTTCCCAACGCTAGCGTATCTTTGGGTAAGAGAAGTTTATATCTAGAAGAAAGGTCTCCGCTGTTGGAGCCCTCCCTAGCCGCGAACTCCCGCCAGATCCCAGTAAATCACAATCACTGCTTTCTCAATGCCTGAATCTTGTATCCCGGAGTACTCTAGTAGTGTGCCTTGAGTTTCGGTTCGCTTATACGCCCGTTCTATTGGATCGCGGGTTGTTCGTGTTACAACCAGTCAGTGTAAGAGCTGCCACAGGGGCTGACCTAACAGTTCCAGAGATACATCTCCAGAGAGTTCTTTGATTCACTGATCGGCTGTATAATGATTTACAAATGGGAGAATTCGCCGGCATCCCGGCGGCCTCCAAGGCAGTATCGATCTGGTACTCTTCCCTTCCAAATTCCATCTCTATTAACTCAGAAGACTCGAGCATTTCGGGCAAGCTAAAGCCACAGTCGATTGATTTTCGTTTAAGGGATTTTAAGCCTTATATTTCAGACTATAGTTTATGCGTGGATTGTTTTTGTGAGCATGAGTAACTTGAACATTTGGCTCTTTCACCCCTGCTCGTGGCATTGGCAGATCTGGATTTTATCCCAACCGGATCTGTGATCTTTCTGACGCCAATCTAATCCCCGTCCCAAGGTTCCATTCCATTTTAGGACACCTCAGCCGAAGCGGAACTTTCTCACTTTTGCGTGTAGAAGTTGGGGGCTTGCTCCATTTTTTACCCCCAGCACGTTTTCCGCAGGAGACACCCAACCCAATCATCGGTGAGGGTATTATTAAGCAAAGCCGATAGAAGGTGGTGAGTACGACAGTATATGACCGCCTTCCGGATTTTCTTCTTCTAATGGGAGGTCATTGGTGGTGACATAAGCAAAACCTTAAAATCCCCAGTGGCAATTGGTCCTTTTTGCTACTCCTTTACCAGGCTGTTTTTTTGGGCCGCGGTTGACGGGCTGGGGTTATTCCGCCGGAGGCAAAAGCCCCCGCGGAGGGAAATCTGCAGATCCCCTCTAATAGCCTTACTTTTAATAACCCAGCTTCCAATAGCCCGATTTCTCATAGCTTCCAATAACCTAGCTCCTCATAGCCCGGCTCTAATAGGCGTGTTTTCTGCTGCTTCCAATAGCCTAGCTCCTTGTAGCTTCTAATAGCTCGGTTCCTCACAGCTTCCAACAACTTAGCTGCTAATAGCTCTATTCCTTACAGCCTGGCTCCAAAAGGTGCGTTTTCTGCTGCTTCCAAAGCAACTTACCAGTCATTTGGGTTAGGCCGGCGGACGTAAGGGTGGCTGAATTGGTAAATGCACTAAATTTGATTCTTCAGAAAGGTCTGTTGTTTCCCCTCCGATAGATATCCCCAAACCCGAAATATCTGCCACCATGGTGTGTAGTGATTGCAGCGCTGTTTTCAGTCAACCTTTGACGCTTGTCCAAAACACTTGGCAGGGGGAACATTGGCAATCCCTATATGAATATCCCGTCACCCTTTCCGGGCTTGAACAGAGGGCAGATCACTGCTATGGCTGTCGTGGCATATTCCGCCAGTTCATAGCAGCACAAGAGAAGTCCAATTCCCCCAGGTTTCAAGGAGAAAATCAGATGCAAGTGAGATACCTCCTTTCAGTGCCAACAGATGAAAAGAAATTGGGCATTCTCCTACGAAATTCGGTGGTTATGGATGGAATGAAGCTCGGTATACAGCCAGCTTGCTTGGAGAGAATTACGGCCAAGGGTATAAATCTCTATTTTTGAATCCAAATATATTTTGCTGACTAGGTTTGCTTCAGAGGAAGCAATTGTTGACAGCTCCAACACTAGCTCAAAGGAAACACTTGAACTGGTAAAAGGCTGGCTTGATGAATGCCTCGCTCATCACAAGACATGCTCGGCTACAACACCAACAGAAGAATGGCGTCCAACCAGACTTATAGAAGTGCAACAAGATAGCCTGAAACTAGTTGAATCCTCTCAAATTAGCGTGTCTGAGCCTTATGCAAGCCTCAGTCATTGCTGGGGTGGCGCCATAATCCTGAGGTTAGAAGCTGACACGCTTGCTTCTTTCAAGGACGACATTCCCTTTTCGAAGCTGCCAAAGAACTTTCAGGATGCAATACTGGTGCTTCGCGGTCTCGGTCTTAAATATATTTGGATCGACTCTCTGTGCATTATCCAGGACTCGGATGAAGATTGGAGAAAGGAAGCGCTGTTGATGATCAAAGTTTACCAGTATGCACTCTGCAACATCGCTGCCAGCAACTCCAAGGATAGTCACAAGGGGTTTTTTAAAGAAAGAAATCTCGGACTAGTAGCAGATAACGTGTTGAAGATTGACAATGGCCCATTGAAGGGACAATTCCGCTTCGTTGACGAAACTTATTTCACTCAGGAGGTTGATGATGCTCCCCTGAATCGACGTTGCTGGGTTGTGCAGGAACGTATTCTTTCCGGTCGCATAATTCACTTCGCATCTGACCAAGTTATATGGGACTGTAAGGGGCTCACTGCTTGCGAATCGATGCCCAAAGGCACAAACATTTGGGCGAGGCCGCATGTCCATGAGAAGATCGGACCCAAGCACCGCTCCCAGTTCTCAACTGTGCCAAAGTCACTTGACGAAGGCTTGAGCCAATGGGCAAAAATCGTGAACGCCTACTCTTCCTGTGGCCTCAGCTTTCTTGGAGACAGGTTAATTGCCATATCTGGCATGGCAGAACATATGCGCAATCGGTTAAACCTCAAGTACTGCGCCGGCATGTGGCACCCGTACAAGCTGGAGATCCAACTCGCCTGGCATGTTGGAAAACTACAACCACAAGACTCTCACCGGAATCACCTTGCGCCCTCGTGGTCCTGGGTATCTGTAAACAACCCAGTAAAGACACAGAAAATAGATTCTTACGAAGGGTATGACATCATTCCGCTTGCCACCATCGCCGAGGTGAGCATTCACGAAGAGAGGTGGGAGGACCGTTCCATGACAATGACGGGGCCATTGCGTATTCGCTGCTTCCTCAATCCTGTCAAGCTGAAAGGGGACACAGAAAACCCTCAGCTGGAGGGCGACGGTATGGAGCATGCCGCACGAGTGTGGATCGATTCCCCTGATGTGATTGGTGCTGAGCGTCTCTTTGTTATTCCGCTTTTCGACCTTCAAACCCCAATGTCGCTGAAAGACAAGTGGAATATCGCGTCTGAAATACGAGGCATTCTCCTACAAGGCGAAAATGGAAATCCGGGTACCTATCGGCGATGCGGACATGTATTACTTTCCGGCAAAGTTGTCAAGCAGACTAGGGAATTTGAACCAACTTATGAAGGCCTCAGGCTGGCTCCAGGGAAGGCTGATCTGCCATGTATAAATTTTGATTCATCCTCTGGCCACCTCATTATATTGGTATGAGTATTAGTTAGAATACGACAGTCACAATCGCTCAGACCCCAGCTCCATTGACTATCATTCCCAACTTCATTTCTATTCTCAGATTTAGCTTTGAGCTGTTCGTCTTTGCCTACCAAATTATGTGCTACCAGTCTACTGTGCCTGAAAATGAAGTAATTGCAGCGCTGCCCGTCTCAAACGCCCAGTCCGCCAAGATATCAGGATCCTCATTTACCTCTACTTTGCACCACATCCACCATCTCCAGAGAAACTCCCAAGTTTCAAACGTCTTTGTCCAATAGTCACACCAGCCATCCATGTTTTTCAAGCTTGGGTGGAGCTCGTGGCTTTCCCTCAACTGTTTCCACATGCCCAACCATTCATTCTGACGAAGCTTCAGCATGGCCACGTCGGTATAGTTGAGCCTGTAATCATCATCTTTGCTCATGCAGGGAGTGTGTCTCGCCATGTGTTTAATTTCCAGCCTGTACTTATCCGGCAGGCTTTTTAGCCACATGAGCGTCAAGGTTTTGAAACCGCCCAACAGCCGCCAGGAGAGAAGAAGCAGCTGCACGTCAATCAGTCGCAAAATCCAACCTTGTAACACGGCAACGAGTTCCTGGCGGCCGTTGGCCCGTTCAAAGCAAGAGTTGCAACGCGATTCGCTCAATAGTTCATCAGTCATCTGTTTCTCATCCCAGGTCCCGCTTTGCCACTGGGCGTTAAGGCTGGGTGTCCAGCGGTGATGAATCCCGCCAAGTCGAAAATCTCGCAGTTCCTTCCAGCAAGCGCAACCGGGGCAGCGCACCATATACATGGCCCAAAAATTGGACCAGAGACTGTCAAAGCATTTCACACTGTCCAAGGGCACGGAACCGTCAAATGTCGGCCTCTTACGTTCCAGGTACGCGGTGAATCCTGGAAACCAGCGATCCAAGCCTGTGACAAACAAATACTGCCGACTGGGCATGACGGGGAAATTTTGGGTACCCATCGGTCTAGTCGACGACCTCATTTCGCCCCGTAAATACCGGCACTCATTGCACCTACGAAATTGGCGCCTCTTGCCGCAATGCTCCAGCTCAATGGCCCGTGCATCTTCGTCAACGGCCTGGCTCTTCAGTGAACTATCCATACGGATAATTTCAGCCCTACTCATGTTCTGAAAAGATCCTACGCCAGATTTCTGAAAATCACCCGGGTCTGATGTTAATAGATCAGCCGCGACGCAGAAAAAATATCGCTGGCGCAACATCTTCTCATTCTGGGCTGTGGCATGAGCATTACGCTTCTGCTGGCGCCTTTCTGAGGGGCTCATATAGTCAACAGGCTCCCATGATGAAACCAAGTGAGAGGCAGAAGAGTCTGGTATAGGCTTCCGATAGCGAAGTCTGAGTATGGAGTGGTTATTAAAATGGGTGTGCGAGAGAAGGCGGAGACAATCGGCGCAGGCCCAACGTATCTTCTCCCATTCGGGGTTGGACCAAGGAAGATTCAGTTTGTTGTCTCGAGACCGAAAGATGAGGCTGGGTCCACCGTAATCGACTAAGCTTTCGAGGGCGAGTAGTCGCTCTACAAAGTGCTTTTTCTTGGGGTTGACGAGTTGGCGAAAGTAGGTGCTGGTTTGGCTGATTGAAATTAGGCCAATGGGGTCGAGAAGGCGAATGATGGAGCACTGTAGCTCCTTTGGCAGCGTCTCCAGAGACATTATGTGTAATAAAAATGCGATGAAAGTCAAAGGAAAAAGGAGAGAATCTGAAATGATTTAGTTGGCGTGTTTCTTAGCGTCCATCAACGCCATTTATGGCGCGCCAAGTGAGTCAGACTGGCCTCGAATTGAATTATGCAACCAACACCTTGCGCCCCGTTTAGAGGAGGATGCAATTTGTTGAGCCCCTGCTTGACAAGTGGTCCAATCGTCGCTACAACGACGAGTTATGCGACGTTGACAATAGGCATGATTTTCAAGGTCCAATTATATATGCAATGTTGTTCTAGTGAACACAGTTCACCGTCAATGTGGACATTTTCCCCCTTACATCGCCTAGTAGCCAATGCTGAGTCAGGTGCCACCAGTCGTTTGCAACGGGGCGGTGAAGGTCCCTTTGTAGGCCGGGGGTGTTGATGATCTGTGGATCAATATGCACATATTTCTACACAACGCATCAACCGTTGGGATGTGTCTCTCTAGCCTATTTCATGCATTAAATATCCCTTGGGTTGTAGAGGTTACAATCGAGGAATAGCAAGGCTTGCACATCTAGTTAGTTGGTCTGTGCTGGTCAAGATTCCATTGCCATCGCTACATCATAGATGCAGACTAAAAAGAATTCTATGCAAAACAAAAACAAACCCCCCCCCCAAAAAAAACCTTGTATAATCGATCAATATGTGGCTGGTATCACACTAAGACGTCCGCCGTCGGTGAGTACGCAATTGCCGTTGCAATAAGCTCCTGCTCGCGATGCCATGTACAATAGTGGGCCCATAATGTCCTCGGGTAGACCTGCACGCTCAGCTGGGATAACGTCCATAACATACGCCCCTTCTTCTGTTGGGCTCTCTCCATTGATTAAAAGTCCGACGTAAGATCTGTAGGAAACACTAGTTGGGCCCTTGTTAGTATCTTTGGAGAGCTCAATACGTAGAGAAATATTCACATCCTGGACACAAAACATTGGCGCGGATCTTGTACGGCACGAGATACGTGGCCAAGGTTTTCATGATCAATGCTGTCGCAGCCTTACTTGTTTCATATGCCCACCCTGAGGTGACTTTCCTATTGAAGCCCCCACTACTACTTGTCGCGATGATTTCGCTCCTTCCACCTTGGTAATCTGATTGTTTATTACCCTTGTCTAGCAGATACAGAAATGCAATCGCCGTATAAAAGACTGCCGTGCAATTCAAATGGAAGGCGTTTGTAAAGTCTTCCATAGGAATATTCAACAATGTCTCCTGCAGGTGAGCAAATTTACTTACACCTGGGGCGACAAGTTCGGAAGGGCCGAGAATACCCGAGTTTGCGACAAGGAGATTTATATACCCCACATCTTTTTCAATAAATGATGTCGCTTCTTTGAGGTTTTCTCTATTCGTCACATCGCACTAGATTGGGATGACGCTGTCTAAACCCTGTGCATGGATTAAAAAATGTCCATTATTCTTTCAACCAATCTCACTTACAATGTCTTTGGCAGCAGCCTCCAGCACTTCCTTTCTCCTTCCAATGATGTAGACCCGCCTGGCTCCATTCACTGCCAAAGCACGCGTCATAGAAAGGCCCAAACCTATGATTGATTCAATTAGTCTCGGAGTTCAAATAAAGATTAGATACCATGCTTCGGCCTTGCGGAGCACATTTTGATCTGGACATACCGCTGCTACCAGTGACGACAGCAACGATGCCGCTAACATTGAACAGATTGGTTGCGTTTGCTGTTTGATTCATGGTTGATCCCCCCCC
>PGGA01000007.1:401774-426239 GCA_004380915.1 Calonectria pseudonaviculata
CCCCCCCACAATTTCAAGGTTGTAGAATTACGTCGTTATCGATAGCGCAATAATGCATCTTAGCCACATATAAATACAGAACCAAATTCCGGGGTAGCTTGCCTGCGATGGCAACGCATACACGATATGCCAAGTGCGATGCGTGCGGTACGCTAACGTCGGGTGCGCTTGCCTTTCTCCCATTCCAACTGCGCTAAATTTCCAGAACAGGGCACCGGCATGTGTTACCGAAGGGCCCCAAATTCCCCCACCTTCCAAATCAACCGACTGCTGATGCCAAGTCTGTCTATCTGACGAAATAAGGAAAGCATTCGGGGAAGTTGGAGGTCGGTTGCGGAAGATTTGAATATCTCTTGTGCGTATACCGGCAAGTGCGTCCTCTTGGGTCATTCATTTGCATGGTTTTCGTCGCAATTCACGAATCAAGCATACGTTGACATGAAGACTGAATTAAAATTTAGATTAAATTCTCACGTTGAGTCTGTACTAAACGAGCGACTCTTGGGGATGGTTAATGTTTTGTTTTTCTTCAATGTGATAGGTCCGCCTCAGTACCTTGTATTCTCCCCCAACTTCTCATCCTCTTCTATATATATCGGAGGACTAGGCCACAGATCCTCATAAGAAGGGAGTATTTCATGTATCCAATTTGCCTTTTCTGACGTGGGCTCGGCGATGGCAACGCGAAATTCGGTGCACAGCATTCTCATGGCCCCAGTGCGAGTCGCGTCAATCGGGTTCCCATCTCGAAGGATTTCTGCAATGAAGACGAGCTCGACGGCTATGTAATGGGAGACTTTGACGTCTCCATCCCCATAAGAGTCGCGAGTGAATAAATCGTAATGGCTGGCCGGCTTCGGGCCCAGGGCAATGTTGATTTCCATCTCCCCTGTTCCGTTGTACATGTCCATCTCCCAACCACCGTAAAAGTCCTTGCCGGCAAGCACCCGGGTCTGTGACTGTGTTCGATCTCTCCCCGAAATCCGATCAATGGAATGGGTCTGGCAGGGCTCCACGGCCGTGCCGATGTGCTCCTTTAGTCTCCATGAACCCTTCTGCAGGCACCAAACCACCGAATCACGGCCCCGGTGAGGATTGCTCCGTAAATGGTTGAAGCTAAGACCTATCTTGTTGATTTCGAGAGGGTTGATGATTGAGTTGTAGCGACACTCTACCTCGATTCCTGTCGAGGGCGAGCTCTTGGTGCAAGAAAGAAGAGAGTCTGGGATGGAGAGGCGGCGTCTGACTGGGATGGTGCGCTTAAAAGTCATGACTTTGAAGCCGTCCCTGGATTTCGTTTCCATAATCTTCCGTCTGCACGTCACTTCGGCCTTCATTTCATAGTATATTGAAACGATGGGCGTGTGTACGGAGGCTTTAGAGTTGCTCGGTATGTCGACACTGAAGGGGAACGCATGGCTGCCCTGTTGGAACCATGTCTCCTTGCTGACGAGCTGCCAACTCTTGAGCTCGACTTGTTTGTGCTTGCATTCCGAGCACCCTTTCCGAAACGGCCGCTTGTACTTGATGTGCACATGGAGCGCCGCGCTGAAGCCGTGGATTTCGGCAACGTCTTTGAGTACATTGAGATGCAGCGTTCCGGATAGCTTCGAGTCCGAAGCCCGTCTATTGTCGAGGATAATAGTGGATGGGCCCGTGATTTCAAAGTCGACTGACACCTCTTTGGCATGATGCTGGGGTATCAGTTGGTTGAAGGGGCGCAGCAGACTGCGGGCGATCTTGGAGACCCGCTCTGGGCGAGACAGACAATGGGACTGCATCATTGAGAGGTTGCTCTTGACGAGGTTGACGGCATCCATTGATCTCGGCTTGCTGAGGGGGGAGGAGGTGGTTCGAATGGTTCAAACCTAGAATGGAAATGTACCAAGTTAAGGTGCTGAACTAGTTACCCAAGTCCAGCTGGCTAGGTTGCACATGGAAAACCGTAAGAAGATGAGTGAAGGAAGGTTCTCTCCCTCTACCCTACTTTCGTGGTCCCTTTTATTCTCCGGCCCAGCGCAACGGCATCAATCATCTTGTTGTTTTATTCTCACGGCCGAAATTAAAATTTGTTTCAGTGGTTTCATTCTTCTCGAGCCACGGGTGCTTTGATGCGAGGGCATTCAAGATGCTACTGTGCTGTTGTCAGCAGTCAAAGCGCCCGCTGCAGCACCCGCGTAAGCTCCCCGAAGGCGATAAAGGCGGGGCCGCTGCCGCCGTCGCGTGGAAGATCACCCGTGCCAACTCCCCCTCTCCCCTGTACCTAACTCCTTACAGAGGACACATGTTAGATTGGGGGGTATCACTGTAGCGGGCAATTGCACACAGTATTTTATGCACTTGGTCTTGCGCAGACGGTCAAAGTGTGAAACCACATGCTGGGTTAAAAAGTCATTTGGGCGATCTTTTTTTTTTCTGTCTGTCTGTCTGTCTGTCTCTCTGTCTCTGTCTGTCTCTCTGTCTCTGTCTGCTGCTTGTCTCGTCTCATAGCCAAAGGCACACACGCATACTAGTCCGCTTGTGGCATCTCTCCTGACCCCTCACAGAGGGCGAAATCGAGCCCAGAAAACCCACGTCATTCAGAAGACATGATTCGTCAATTGGGCGCCCACAACCCCCAAATCTTTGCTGTGCGGGGGGTGACGTAGATTTCACCGTGAAAAAGTAATGCAAATTTTGTGCGCGCAATTCAAGCTGCTACACAAATAACTCGACCTAGACCCCCCCCCCCCTCCCTCCCCTGGACTGGAGCCGCCAAGTACGCGAGGGGGTTGGGGAAAAGAATGCAGGCGCCTAGCTAGCCATCCGGTTTTCTGATTCGAAGAGAAACTGCATTCGAGTTAGGTGTCCTGTTCGAGGTCCTTATTTAATTATTGCCAATTGCCCAGCTACACCAACAATTGGCCCTTTATCGGATTTTCCCCCTTCCCCTACCAAAATCCGCAGCCATGGCTCCCCCAAAGAAAGACGGTGAGCAGCTAGAGGGTGATATCAAATTCATCGATACACCGCCTGCCCAGCCGTCCAAGTTTGCCGCCACAGATAGCGGCTTCACGACAACAAATGTGAGCAATTGATTGACACGGGATGCCCCCAATTGACTGGGCATCTGATTTTTTTCTCTTTTTTTTTTTTTTCTTCTTCAATATTCTTATTGGATTGTCGAAATGGACTCAGAAACTGACTCTGCACCATTTGCCAGGCTGCCTCAATTCCCAACCCTCCCCTCCCGTTTGACGGCCCGGGAAATGAGTCCTTTTCAAACCTCCTCCTCGGCGGCCTTTTGCTAGGTGTCCCGACCTTCCTCGCCCGCTGGCTCGGCGGCGGCTTCTGGACCACCTTGTTCTTCATCCCCATCTTCTTCTTCCCCATCCTCGTCTCCTTCTGGTTCGTATCCTCCCGCGTCTCCCCCGCCACGGAGTCCAAGGCCATCAAGTTTCCCAACCGGCCCATTGAGGAGTACCTCAAGTTCAAGAGCGCCGCGGACCGCGCGCAGTACAGCGGCAACAGCAAGATCCCCATGCAGACCTTCATTGACAAGTACCTCGACGGCGAGCTGGACCTGAACGGAGACTGCCTCGACATTCTGGAGTACCGCCACGACTGGGCCACCTGGGCATTCACCTGGCCCCTCTTCAAGTTCATTCTGTCGGGATTCGGCCCCAGCGTCCTCTTCCACACCCGCCAGCAGGATGAAGACCAGATCCGCCCTACCTATGACACCGGTAATGACCACTACAGCTACTTCCTGGGCCCTCGCATGGTCTACACCAGCGGCGTCATCTCCGACCCCTCCCGCGAGGAGACCCTCGAGGAGATGCAGGACAACAAGATGGCCCTGGTCTGCGAGAAGCTGAACCTCAAGGAAGGCGAGAGTCTTCTCGACATTGGTTGCGGCTGGGGCTCCCTGGCCCGATTCGCCTCCGTCAACTACGGTGCCAAGGTCACTGGTGTCACCATTGCCCGCAACCAAGCCGCCTGGGGCAACGACGGCCTCCGTCGCTCCGGTGTCCCCGAGGACCAGAGCAAGATTCTCTGCTCCGACTACCGTGATATCCCCAAGCAAAAGTTCAGCAAGATTTCCCAGCTGGAAATGGGCGAGCACGTTGGTATCCGCAAGCTCACAAACTTCTTCCGCCAGTGTTACGACATGCTCGAGGATGACGGTTCCATGTACGTTCAGCTCTCCGGCCTTCGCCGCGCCTGGCAATACGAGGACTTTGTTTGGGGTCTGTACCTGAACAAGTACATCTTCCCCGGCGCCGATGCCTCTACGCCCCTTTCGTACTATGTCATGTGCCTTGAGAGTGCCGGATTTGAAGTTAAGAGGCAAGTAACCCCACCTAATAGAGCATCCTCAGAAATACCCAACCCCCCACCCCCTCCTTCTTTTTCTTTTCTTTTTGTGCATAGAGTGCTAACAACCATCGCAGTGTTGACACCGTGGGTGTTCACTACAGTGGCACTCTTTGGCGCTGGTACCGCAACTGGCTCGGAAACGCCGACACCGTCAGGGCCAAGTACGGCGAGCGCTGGTACCGCATCTGGGAGCTCTTCCTGGCCTGGTCCACCATCGCCTCTCGACAGGGCTCGGCCACTTGCTTCCAGTTCGTCGTTGTCAAGAACCTCAACAAGACCCACCGTATCGAAGGACTTCCTTCGCAGCATGGTGTTCACGGCCCTGTTGCGGCTGCCAAGGCCAAGTCCAAGTCTACCTTTCCTGTTGTTGCTTAAACAACCAGGTCTTTTTGAGACAATGAAATATCTAACGAGAAGGGATATAAGAACCTCTTAATGCGTGAGCGCAGATTAAAGAGGGTAGTGGGTAGTAGTCAGCTGGTGAGAGTCAACCAGCAAATCCTAGATCATCCAGGGACATTCTCAGGGGTAGGAGATTTGGTGAGACGGGTTTGGTCCCATGACTCTAGAGCTATCATGAAATATGCTAGCATACGTGAGTGGTTGTGGGAGGCTGCGCCGAAAATGGACGCCATGGAATGCACAACCCAAATGAGATAGTTGCCAAACCTGGGTAACGGCACATTCTAAAAAGGACTTATTTATTGTTATACTCCACACATGGAAAAATGTGATTAATGGATGTAGGCAACAAAATTAATGCAACGGGTATTCTATTAGGGCATTATATAAACGATTTGTCCATTATAACCGTAAGTCCAGTGAACCTGCACTTGTAATCTAAACGCGTGTAGACTGCTCGCTGTCAGACTTCTCTCCCTCAGCCAAAGTCTGCTGGTCGTTGAGCTTGGGGTTGCGGAGGCAGACGGAGAAGGCAATGAGCGGAACACAGATACAGATACCAGTGATGGTCAGGAGACGCTGCACATGCTGGTAGGACTCGACGAGGGCCGTACGCTCAGGGGTACCAATGGGCCATTGAATGGCGGCAGTGAAAGGGTCAGCAAAGGCAGAGACAGCCAGTGTCTCGTTGATGCCGGCAAGGTTCTTTGCCAGGGTGGAAGGCAGGACCTGAGTCCAGATGGCTCCGGAGACGGAGTTTCCGAGGGCGGAACCAACGTTGTAAGTGGCAAGGTAAACACCAGTCATGACGGCCAGGTGCTCGTGCTCCAGGACGGATTGAAGAGAGGCCTGGGCAGGGTACGGGAACATACCGCCGGCAATACCAAGAAGGACCTGGGCACCGATGACACCGGATCGGCCGCTAGAAGTCGGGTCTCCACGGTAGCGGATGAGAAGACCAAAGGCAACCAGGAAGAGGGTGGTGCCACAAACGATGAAGACTTTGAGACGGCGAACCTTGTAGACAATAAGACCAAGGAGGGTTCCAATAATGACACTGGAGAAGGAGTAGAGCGAGACGATTCGGGTCGCGGTGGTGATGCTGAAGTCGAAGGCCACGATAAGAACGGTGTACAGGTAGTCACCCTGCATGGTCCAGGCAAAGTTGAGCAGGACAGCGATACCCATGGGAGCCCAGATGGCACGGTCCTTCATCAGAGTGAAGGGGACCAGAGGGTGAGGCGCGCGGAGCTCCCAGACGATGAAGACGGGGATGCAGACGAAGCCGACGACGAGGGGAGCAATGATGTGGGCGCTCTTCCAATGGTTGGAGAAACCACCGGCAATGGTCAAGGGAACGAGGATGAGAGCAAAGACGGCAATCATCAGAATCACGCCAATGACATCCAGAAGCCAAAAGAGCTCAATGGCAAAGTTGCGGGTACCGAGCTGTTGGAACGAGCTGGTGTAGCTGTCGAGAAGACCCTGCTTCTTGGCGCGGCGGGAAATGACGGTCAGGCATGTGAGGAGAGGCATGGCGCAGACGGGGTAGATGATGCACCACATGCCCACACCCCAGTGCCAGGTGGTGACACCGAGAACGGCCTGGGTGATGTTGCCGCTGACCCAGGTGTTGATGATGAAGGGCAGGGCAGGGATGTAGCTGAAGAAGAGACGGGCGCGGGTGGAGGTGATATCAGCAATGATGACCTCGAGGAGCAAGATGATCATGGTGTATCCGACCTGGTAGAGGATGGCACCGGCGGCGAATTGGGAGATATTGGAAGAGACGGCCTCGATGAGGGTTCCCAGGACGTAGAAGAAGACGGACAGGAAGATGAGCTCGACACGGCCAAAGACATCAGCAATCTTGGCAGAGGTGGGCTGGGCAGCGGCCGCAATGACGGCACGGAGGGTGGCGACAGTGGACACGAGCGACTGGCTGGCAAAGGAGGAGGTGGCATAGGGCTGGTAGACGTATCGAACGGTTCCATCGAGGCCGTAGGCGTAGGCAACGAGGAAGACGCTCAGGAAGATGAAGATGCGGTCGGTCGTGGTGATGACGGACGAGATGGCCTCGATACGAACAACACCGGGCGACTTGATGTCTCGGACGGCATCGGCAGCCGACTGTGGCACCTCGCGGTCGACAGCGGCGCCGGTCTCCTTGGCCTCGGCTCCCGTGAGGGCGGACATGATTGGAACAAAAGAGCAGACCGGGTCAGATGGTGAGAATCAGAAAGTCTGCCGCGGTTTGGTTCGGTGGTGGTGGTGGTGGCTGTGAGAGAGAGAGGGAGAAGTCCTTTGGGTGCGACGGACGAGGGTAGGTTCAGAAGGCGGGCGTTGGCAAGTTGATATGGACAATGGTTGAACGATGGCCCCACCAAGATTGATTAGATAAATCCTCAGTTTTGGAAAAGAAAAAAAAATCTTCTTTCCTCTTCTTCTTCTCCTTGTCTAGGTACTGTCCCTCTCACCTGGGAGACCACGTCGAATCCTTGGTGCTCTGGCCGGGCTGCTGTGGCTTGCCGTCGTTCTGTTAATCAGATGGAACTAGAGAAAAAAAAGACATCAGAAGACCACCACATCGGCTCACTAAAAGCGCTAGCAAGCCAAGCAGGGAGCGTGGCATAAGCGGCAAGCCACAGGCGGGAGGGACGACAAGCTCGGTGCACCCGACGGCACTTGCCCACAGCCAAAAGGACTCTTCCTAAAGGACCGAGCTCGGACGTCGCAGGAAAAACGTTGATTTGCCCACGCGAGAGTCTTGGCGTGGGTATGGAAAAAAAGTCAATCCATTTTTTTCCTCATCCTTCGGCCGCTCGCGTGGCGACAAGCCGACAGGGGGGAGGCGACTTTGGAGCTAAATTACCTACAGCAAATTAAATCAGGATGAGGACGAGGAACTAAGCCTTGAAAGGCATTGCAACGGAGCCTCCTTATTCCCGTCTTGCGGGTTTCCTTCATGTTTTGTCTTTCTTTGTTTACATTGAGTATCCCCAATATTCCATCGCGTCTGTCTAGCTTTTCAGATGGATTTGTTTCCTTGCATATTGACTAGGCTTGGGTCACCATCCAAATTGGCCCTTCCATGTTGCGCCAAATAGCATTTCGATAGCTTTGGGTTCGGCCTCTTAGCTACTCCATCTAGATGCAAAAAGCCAACGTTAGTCGCGTCTGCAGACGTGCCAATCATTCTCCTCTAACCACATACGCTGGACACTGCGTGACTACGCTGCACTGGCTCGTTTCTCTCTCTCTCTCTCTCTCTCTCTCTCTCTCTCTCTCTCTTCATCTTTCTCCATGCCAGCCTCCCTGCCTGTCGTTCATCATTGGCGGGCCCGACTCCCCGCAGACCTCGCACCCCCACCAGGTGCACCATTTGTACAGTTGCATGACGCCCATGCCGATGTTAAACAGCTGCCTAGCCCCCCCCCCCCCCCCCCCCCCCCCCCCCCCCCCGTGGCCACCCACGTCGTCGGCCTGTGCCTGCTAGCATTGCCGTGATCCCTGAGGTGAGGCCTTTTTCCCACCTCGGCCGCCACCCAAGCGTAGCCTCGAATGCTGAAGAGGCAGCCGCGCGGGTTCACCGACGCAACCAGCGACCTGATCTTGATATTGGGCTCACCATCCCTGCCCCCCCTCCAGGGTTGCATCGAACATGGCTTGCACCTGGGGTGGACCCCTGTTCGCCGGCTTTTGTCTTTAGCGTCAAAGCTCAGCGCCACGCAAACGGTAATGATTATCGCTCCAACATGTGAGGACATGCCGGCTCTGAGCGCTGAGTGGCTGCCTCTCCCACCAACATGTACCGAAAACACATCCATGTTCAACAAGAATTCGGACCAAGACTGCTCGGCTAGTTTCAGCAGTTGGTTCCTTATGTTGAAGAAAGAGAAGAAGCAGAGAAAGAAGAAAAAAAGAGGGTCCCTCATGGAGTCTTATTTTCGCGTCTGTCTACATATTCTTTAGAATACACTTACAAGGATAAATATAAAGATGCATCGAAATACCTCATCAAAACACCATGCGGCAAGGATCTCTCTCCTTCTCATCCATTACTCTCCCTCTCCCACTCCCTTTCATTAGCATCTCAAATATTCCCGTAGCCAGACAGACCGCACATTCGATTCCTTCAGCCTCCTCGGCCCGTCCGTATTACTGGATGCTTGGCCGTGGACCGGTGCACCACTCTTGGGATGTTGGCCGAAATGCAACGTGCCTCAAGTGGATGCAACGTGACCCTGCTCCACCGTCCGATACGGCTCTCGCGTTGTGAGTATGGCGGGATCAGATTAGCTTCTTCGGTGGGAACACTTACATAACTAGTTAGTTCGTACCTCCTCCCATGAACGTTACCCTCTCGTGAGTGGCCTGAGCTTTGGCCCGGCCACAATCTGGCTTCCAACTACTAAAATCCACGACAAAAATGTGGCAGAGAAACGGTGTGGGCGACAGAATTATCAGATGGCCGTAAAGCCCCGACTCTATTAGATTAGATCCAAAGGTTCCTTTTTGCCAGCCATTTCTCCTTCACCCTCCTCAACAGCCACCAATAACATTCCTTCGTGCCCGATCTGGGCTTTGCTCCCAAGACATCCCACGTGATCATCATGGACCCCGAGCGAACCCGTACCGAGGGGATGGAATGCTCCACAACTCGCGGAAAGCCGTGGCGTCACCTTTGTTGTTGCTAGACCCTTGGCACAGTGAATTTCCACTACCCATGCGCCTCCCGAGAGCCCCGAGGAGCGAATCACCACCGCATGTTACGTCGGACCTGAACTCATGGGTCGGTCGTCAACCGCTGTTCTGGGCCTCATAACAACCCCGTAGAACCCCTCTCGTATATGCTTAATTGGATGAGAATGAATCAGAACCAATCAGTTCTTTGTCATTCATCGTAAATTTTATAAAAATACACATCAACGGTGACAATGTGGGCAACGGACCAGGAATGATCATGACCGCTGCGGATTCCATCTTGGCTCTACTCCACTGCTCTCCCAAGACTTAACGAGCCCGGACAAGCTCGCCTAGATTTGACAGGCAGATGGCATCAGATGATTTTCTGTATTTTTCTTTTTAAACCGTGGTCAATGTGTTTTGATCACCAACCCCTGTCCTGGACATCAGCAGAGGCAGAGGCAGGGCCCGCAATTCCAATCATCCTAATCAGATGACAAGGCCTTGAAGAAGTGGTTTGATAGCACAGACTAGCAGTTGATTTTTCTTTTTTATTAACCAGCCCCAAGCGGTATCCCCCCCTCCCCCCACGCTTTACCCCGAGTAGTGGGTCTATGGTCATAAGGCTGGCCCGGAGGTCATTCAGAAACGGCTTAGACGGACAATTTCGGTGGAAAGGGCGCAAGACGGCAATATCAAATAGCTCTAGCCTCTAGTTCAATAACCAGTTCTAGTCGGTGAAAGACAAAGCCTTTCACACATTAGTAATATCAAATTTTCAGCGGATAGTTGCACAAATCCGGAATGGCTAGGCATCAAGCCATTACGATGCAAAAGTACCATTGATTTATTGAGCCGAGTTAAGAAAATATCCTTAGGGCGCAGCTCTTCGCTAGTGTACCTGCAATGACGAGTCAGTGGATTCTTTGAATACACGACGCGTAATCCGCCCCTTGGCATCGTGGATCTATCACATGAACCACAAACCAGACCGACAAGATGGTCATTTATTTTTCAGACATCCGGATTTTGACACATCTTGCATGGCGTTACAGGGTTCAAATTCGCCCCGCGCCCTACAGCCAAGCCCCCTCTTAAAGGAATGTCTGCCACAAGGCATTGGCAGGTTCTGCTTCATTGATTACGCGAATGGCTGTGTGAAAATGCCAGGGACACTGACAGGGAGGAAACATCGTAAGTAATCAGTTCCAGTTCAATAACTCTGGAATCCGTCAAAATATCACTTTCAGTCTGACCCACAAGCGAAAGTTTCTCCGAGAGCAGTTACTGGGTAAGTGTGTCAACTTCTAACGGTGAATAGCCACCAGATCCTCCGCGAAACCCTGAAGGCATTAATCCAGTGTCTATTTTTCCACCCCAGATGCTGGTTTGGAGATACCTTGGGGGCCTAGTCCGCTTGAGAGGGGAATCAACCCATCATAGAGTGTACAGCCCTTGGGCGTAAATGCTATGTCTAGTTTCTCAAGCTCTTTGAATCGCGCTTTCTGTCTACCACTAGTTCTTGTGCCGTCGGAAAATGCACTTTCTTTTTACACTGTAATAAAACTTGTGTAGTACACACAGATTAGTAACCTAAGCACGAGGTTTTTCCTCTCACAGATCGTTGTATTATAGCCAGGTAGCAGCAGATAGAAGCAATACAAAGAAATGGAAACCCACAGACTAGCCACTGTCCTGACGATAACCCTTCCATGTCATCTTTAGTTCGCATGCTGGGTGTTTTGTATCAATTTAGGCCCTCTCAATATATAACACACCAATTGCGAGATGGTTTATGCGTGGACTTCCAAAACACGCCATATTTGTAACCAATAATGCCCTGGGGGGTTTTTTTTTTTTTTGAGGTGACAAGCATGTCTAGGGTAGGTAGGGGTGTGACGGTGAAATGGTTCCAATGCTTCTGCAAGATATCCTGAGCTGTCCCCTTGTCGAAGGATTGATGCTGGTTTGAATTCTCAATCATTTTAGAGCGACAGGAAGTAAATATCCGTTGCCTTTTCAATACATACACGGCCTTCTCAATGAGTAGCTGGGTCTTGGGCAAGTTTAAGACCGCGGTCATTGTTGTTTCCCACGCCTCTTTTCCCGTAATTGATATCGAACACTGGTTTTATGGGTTCCTCGCCTCGGAGCTTCCTTTTGATAAATTTTTGACAGGACCGATATGAATTGTTCTGGTTTCGCCCGAACAGACAGACATTGTACAGTTTTTCTTGGATGCAGTGCTGCAAGTGGTTTATCTCTAGTTCAAACAGCGCAGCGACGTGACCTCTACATACGTGCCCCCTCCTAAACCCCTCCCTTTTTTTTTCGTAATTCATAATTCAAAAAGGGATATTCTTGAATACCAGGGATGATGCGGGTGCCATGACACACACAGTTGGACTTGCAAAGCCGAGCTGAATTTCCGGTTGAGTGGGGCAGCCATTTTCGGGCCAGCCCACTGGGCTCCCCGGGGATAGCTATTAGCAAAACGAGCATACATCATCAACTGTATGTGGTACCTCTATTTTCAGCCATATTTCCCTGTCTACATTGATAATTGGCCTTGAAGCTTGTCATGGGTGATCTCTAGGGTTACCCGCTACGAGGAAGTGTTTCATTCGGACATGAATATGCCAAAAATTGTATCGTCGACAATAGAGTGATGGTAAACCTCATTTCCTACGACAGCTGGGTATTCATGTGCCAAATTTCAACAGGCCTGTATGGCTAGGGTTTCCTCGTCAATGTTTCGTGGCCCCAAACGAGTGAGCTATGGTGCTTACTATTTTCACCCATCGGCTCTGCAACGTCCGCTTCGTTCGGGTTAGTATTATGTGGCGCATTTTTCAGCCTGCGCCAGAGTGATTTGAATAATTTGAGAGGCCTGGTAAGTCCGACGCTGCAACCCTTTTCGTACTCCAATAGCGAGGACCAGAGAAATTGCATACATTCAACGTACTCAACTGACTTTTGGTGGGTTTACTAGAGTATGACTAGTGCCGCACAGTAGGTACATAGCATATAGTATGCGATACTGGGCGCGCTTGAGGGTAAAGGTCCGTTTGTATACTTCTACCAACTTCCAAATTTTAGAAGCAGCCTCAATGCATATCTCCCTTCCCTCGGCCCGGGATGCTGCATCTGGCGGGAATGCAAAATGACCGCGGCTTTTAAACGCCTGCTCCGTCAGAATGATTAGGGCCCGGTAAGTTGTGCTAGAAGCATTGTCAATGGTTTGCGGTGGGATTTACTGTGGGGTTATTTGATGTGGAGGTGGAAGGGCGTCTACCTCGGGGTCAAATTGCAAATGAGCTGACAAGGCCGGCCTCCAATGATGCAGCTGTTGTCTTACATAATGGCGTGCTTGTAGAATGATTGCTTTGTCTTTTATGAAGCTGCTAGTTGAATAGAGTGCTTTAATTATACTTGAGGCAATTCTGCAGAGCTGGAGTAGGCATTTAAACGTGCTTATAGCATAAGTTGGGCGGTCTTGATATGCTGAAAACCTGGCTTCGAAAGGCTGGGAAATATAGTTTTAATATAGTCTCTACTGTTCTATCTCTTTATATAAATTAAGATATTTGTTTGGCGCATTGCCAAATAGCCTATGTATGGTAGGGGATCGACCAAGGAAAAGCGATTGGAATATGTTGTAGATATATGCTGCCTAGTAGACTCTTCGCCCAATTTTAGTTTTAATTAGTGGTAATCTCGTGGTGGAAGTCCTTTGCGTCGATTGTGCGGCTTCAAGACGATGCCCGAGATCGGTAATCATTCTGCATTTCATTCTGCAGAACACCCACCTGGCACTTTGTTTGTCATGCGGTACTAGACAATCCCCGTCCATCAAAAGTGCTACTACTTTTATTTGTAAAAAAAATTCAACTGTGGTGAAATAGGGTGGAGTTGAATGTGGTGCATAAACACACACCAAGCCCAGAACAACAAAAGGATAGCTGCTGAATTGGACTGTAGCTGGAAATGCGACCTGGAAATCGGATAAAACAAAGTAAAATAAAACAAGGCATCCACAATAGCTGGGGTCAAATAAACAACATAAACATCACTAAGGGCTGTTCACCCTAACAGGCACTCAAAAGGGAAGCCTCTCAACTGGGCCAAAATTCATGAATTGAGACGAATATTTGAGACGAATCTGGACTAGGTCATTGGTGTTGCGACCAGTGAGACTTTATCACTAAGTCCGGTGTTGCAGCCGGAATAACTATTAGCCGCACCATCTTCTGCCCGAATATTAATGCGTGTGAACTGCCAACGCCCTTATTTGTTTGAGGCATAGTGTCACTTACCACCCTGTGGGCCCAAGTTAGGTTATTGAGCTCACTTGGCGGTACATCGAAGTTGTAGTAACTTAAGTTCAGAAGGAGCAATCACCATGGCTTTTAGCAAAAGGCCAAGTCTCAAGCAAAGCCATTACGCCTGGCATACTCTAACAACTTCCCGTACTCTTCCTCGGTGTATGTGTTTTCTTTTTTTGCGTAATCCATTATAAGCGGATGCTTGGCTTCATCGGGCAGTTCTTCGCGAAGATTCCATTCGTTCTCTACCCAGTGTCCGTACCATATACCAGGAGCAGAGTATTTTTCGCAAAGGTGTTGAATATCCCACATCTCACCAGGGTCAAAATTGCATCGCAAGGTTGGCAATCCTTTGGAAAGATGTTGTAATCCAAGTACCAAGTCTCCAAATTTATTGCCGTAGAATAAATCAATGTCGAACCCCATATGCTTCTTGCCTTCACGGAGGTCAGATTCGGTGTATGCTGTCATGGGTGTTCGTGCCAAAGCGATATCTCTTTGAATTATATTTTGGAATATTTGCGAACAAGCTTCAGGCGCCGGGCTGCTATCGAAAAAGGTAATCATGGAGTTGGGAGGGACATCCGCTGCGTCTAGAGCGAATATTGAAGCAAACCATAGAGCCAAATCTTTGGAAAGATCGTTGACCGAGTCATCGATGTATGCTCTCTGAAAGAGGGTCTTCCACAGGCTTATGCGTCGCTCGACACGCAGATGTAGATTCTCTTTGAAGAAAGGGATCAGACCTTCTACGTGACATTGGGTGTATGGCTCAGAGTCATGGTCTTCGTTTATGGTAATATTTCGAATCTGATGTCGCATAGCTGGTGGGAGAGAGCGAAGAAAGGAAATAGTTGCAGCCACAGCCGAGAAGCGGTATTTTTCCTTCAAACCTCCGTTTATTAAATACTTGCGTTCTCCTGCTTCTATGCGTGGGATGACGTCTGCCATATCACGGAGTTGGCTTCGTGTGGGTATATCCCAAGGGTCGTCACATAGGTTGATCAGTTTGCAAACGGTTTCGTAGGGTAAATTTAATTCGAATTCCAAGTCGATGGCAACAGGTGGTACATAAGCCTTGATGGCATCCATGACTTCCTTACCATACGCGGAAGTAATCAGATGCAGTAAATATCTAATGGCCTTTCGGTGTTGGGGTTCTCTTGGAGAACTGATATGATACCCCGGGGAATCATAATGGGTCATGTCGAAATACTGGGGACGATAGTTTTGGGCCAGCAGCAGGAGACAACCCATGTTTTCCTTGAATGAGGGGAACTCATTTACCACCTTGTTATGCATGTCCTCATCAATCAAAACGAAAACACGTTTAAGCTGATTTTCTTGCTCAAAATAGATCGCAGGAAGGAACGATGAAAATCGGCTGGCAGCGAGGTTGAGATACTCTGAATGGATTGTTGATATAGTTATTGTGTTAAGGTAAAATGCGAGCTCTTTTGTTTCGCGCGCAATTAGGCTGCATGTGTATATGAGGTTTAGATCAATGGGTTCGCCATTTGATGCTGTAAGCTGTCGCAGATTGGGGCTGAGAATATAACCACCAGGAAGGGCAAAGTACTCTCGATAGATGAGCTGTCGGATTTCGCAGGGGAGGCCGAGGAGAGAGTGGCGGTGTGACATTTTGACGGTGTCTGAGTAGGGATGATGAAATAAAGTCGCCAAAAAATTGAATATCGAATGGGTGAATTAAAGAGATGTGGATGAGTCTTAGTTGAGCAGGGGGCATGGGCCGTCTTATGTATGTGACCCGGGCGTGCCCCACATCCAAGTCTTGTGACTGTGATTTGACAAGAAGTAAAACCTTGTGTCACCAACCCACCACCCAACACAATTCAGGGCGTCACTGCAAGAAGCCCGGTACCGCACCGTTTGTTTGAGGCACCAAGCCCAGAATATAACAGCCCCGACACAGCGAGGGTCGGTGAAAGCTTTGTAACCGTCACTGTCGTTGTTCAAAAGGCCACGTATAACTGAATATGAATATAGAAATCGGGCATTGTTTTATTTATGTTTGGTTAAAATACAAGCAGGAGGCTCGACCAGGCAATTCTGGGAGCGGATACAATTAGTGTTTAAACAACTATAGTATTGGTCTCTTTTCGCCCTGACCAACAGAACAATCAACTTTATATATTTCACAACCTTGATGCCCTTTTGATATCGGAGATAGTAAACTCTATCAGACCCATCCCAATATTTAAGATGGCTTCCCTAATAATTCGTTAGCCTAAAACCCAGTATGTTGATAGCAAGGTGTTAACAAACCCACCGCGCCAAGACCAACGCATTCCAGCCCACTTCCAATATCATTGAAAATGGCTGAATCTAAACCGTATTTCGAACGCCGTGTTCTCTACGACCCCTTGCACCCGTCTGCCGCAAAATACGCCAATGGCTACTAATGTTAGATCGAGAATAATACCTTCATAATTAACTTACCGAGCTCCGCGCCAGATGCCCTCCCGACCTAGTCAAACACTTCAAACGGATCCTCCCTCAATACGGGCTATTTGCGCTATCCGAGACCAAAATCGCCGACCTTGCATTATTTCAAAAGATAACTGCATAAAATCAAAATTATTAGTCTTATTAAAATATTATTTTAATTATACTTACAAATTATCAATTTTGAGCTCCAGTTACTCCAAAAGAATAATATCAATACCAATGATAAAGATTTTATTCGAAAGGAGTATGCAAAGGTCAATAAGATAATAAACAAGTGTATTTTGGGTAAATTTAAGGATACGGAGCCAGAAGAAGACAGGTTCTTAGAAGATATCAACAACCTAAGAATGTCAGTAAATACTCATCCGAAAGTCACTTTACAGAGTACTTACGGCCGGTATAATCAGTGGCTGGAAAGGACCATGGACACCGTAAGGTTCATCAAGAACCGCGACGATGGACTGCTTCGCGTAAGCTATCGAGAAAATAGGGTGGGGGGGGGCATTTTTAGTAGAACTTACAGCGGGGCCAAAAAGAAACGCAGAGGTCGCTGCTGATTAACAGACGGTTAGTTATTCAATCCACAAAATTAGTTTCAGCACCACATACATAGACGCCACGCAAGACGGTCTCAAACCACGTCAGTCGCCCGTTTCATATGCAATATACATCCAACGGATTACCTACCTAAAAAGTCAAGGAAAATTGGTGGTCTAGGCTAGATTTTAAATATCTAGGAAATCAAAAGTGCGTTTGTTCACAATTATTAAATCTAGTTCACAATTAATAAAATCGGTTCACAATTATGTGGCCCCAGAGGAGCCGTCGGAGTGGCAGTGGCCATATAATGCAGTGTGCATTATACATATACGCCATATCTCCTGCGGAAAAATACCGCGCGTGTCCTAATACTTTTATAAGTGTTAATGTTAAAAAAGGACACGGCCCAGTCGGCTGCTTGTATGCATGACTGTGTGAGCAGAGTCTCGAAATCGAGATGTCCAACCTCATTCCGAAGAAGTGCCCGTTCGAATAGCAATCTTGGACAATGAATAAATAGATGTTTGACTGTGTGTAGGCCAGTCCGACACCCGCAGAGTTTGGAATCGATCTATGTCAAAGTCAGACTAGGGTCTGGTAGCGGGAGAAGGTAATATACCGGTTTGCCGTTGGCGTTTTTGGCATTAATCAAATTCAAATATGCATTCAGTCCAATCACGCCGGTTCTACATCTCAAGAGCATAGTACTGTGAGCCCGAGACAGGTTTTTGTACCTGTTAAAATTCCCTGGTCCCCAGTCCTCTAGCAGCGCAGGAGGAGGGTGAGGCCTCTCGGATCGCGCTTTCTGGTACTGATTCCAGGCCCGCTTACTTTGATCGAATGCCAGGTCATTGCTGCAATCGCTGATGTACTTTTTGAAAACTTGCGGGGAATCCGCGATGGTGTGGCCCTGCATTTTGGGGTCCTGTCGGAATCTCTGCAGAGCCTCCGCTCGAAGCTCGCGCGCTTCGCCGTCAAGCGTATCATAAGGGTGGCCCTTCAAATTCCCACCCCGCATGCCACGGCCCAGAAGCTTTCTCCACCACTCCATAGCCTTGTGGTCAGAGCTTGTCAGCATCCGGGCGCGGTGAGCACAAGCCAGGCGGCCAAGAAAGACGGGAATGGGGTCGATTTCTAGCTCTTTCTCGAGGACTTTCTGTGCCGTTTTGTCAATGGCGCCGGAAATCTGTCGAAGAGCCTGGTACTGTATGGACTCTAGCTTCTCCATGTTGTTTTGGGTGATGCCCCAGCTCACCCTGCCGCCGTCGCGTCTGGCCAGAAACCATGCCCCGCACGCATAGGAAATGATAGGACGTACTTTTCCAATGTAGAGCTGCCGTAAGCTCTTGATTGAAATCCCATGGATTGCCCCCGAGATGCGCTTCAGGAACATCATGGTGCGATCTACCTTGGCCTTGATCTATCAGATGTTAGTCAACAGGCTCTGTCAGATATCAGAGCAGATACGAACCTTGCCGATATGCTTATCCCAGCTCAGCCTATGATCCACAAGGACGCCCAAAATCTTAAGCTCCTCCTCTGGCTTCTTTTTGGTCTCGATGAAGCCGGGGATAGCTGGCACTAATTTGCAGGGGGGGTCGTTGCTATAAGGAGCGTGGAAGTGCATAACATGGTACTTGTGCGGCGAGAACCCCGCGCCGTTTGGATTTGACCAGGCCATGAGCTCCTCATGACACTTTGCCAATTCCCTGCAGTTAATTTCGTAGTCCCGAGACACCGCCAATAGATAAGTGTCATCGATATATGCAAGGGCGATTATCCGGGCACCGTGCCTGCTGGGATTATTGTAAAGTTCCAGGATGGGGGCCGCAAAAAAGAGGAATAAAATGGGAGACAACGGACTTCCCTGAGGAATTCCAATGTTTACCCAAAATTCTTCAGACGTGTATCCAGGAATTTCCAACGTGGTTTTCCGATTCGAGAGAAAAGAGTGTGTGAATCTTACAATCCAGTCAGGAATGCCTTTATCGATGAGCGCCGCCAGCAATATTGTTCGATCAACACTGTCATAGGCGCTGCACATGTCCAGACTGACGACAGTTCCTTTTCTCTTTACGCGCGAATTCCAACCTTGGTAGACTGGATTCAAAAGGAACTGCAGTGCCTTGGTGGTGTCCTTTCCAGGGAGTCCAAACTGAACGCCCGGGAGCAGGTCATGTTTCATGACGAGCTCAGCGAGCACGTTCACCATTACCCTCTCCAACAGCTTTCCAGCGCACGAGAGCAATGCAATGGGCCGCCAACTCTTCGGGGCCTCATAGGTCTCCTTATCGGCCTTCCTGATGACAATAGTCTTGGCGCGCTTGTAGTTATCAGGGTGATAACTAAGCTCAATGCAGGCTTGAAAAGCATGCCCAAGGTATTTGGCAATGACGCCGCTCGTCATTATCAAGGCTTCGTTTGCTACCTCATCAGGTCCAACCGCTTTTCTTCTGGGCAGCTTTCGTATTATCTGAGCCAAGTCGCATTGATCAAAGTGGAAGTCGGCTTGGTGTTGAATCCTGTCGGGGGGGAGAGGGGGGCAAATAGTCGGGGGGGCCTCGTTGCCATGGCTAATTTTTGACCACATGGATCTGGCAAGACAATCTGCCTTTTCCTTGTCTGTTGTAAACTCCTCCTCGTCAATCTTTAGCGTTGGCATATGAGCCGGTTCACTTGCTCGTCCACGAAATTCGCACGCTCGCGCCAGGCCAAACACACTTGGATTAGCCACCGATGCCCCTCCATGCGAATCCGAATTGGAGATTGGATTCGAAGCCTTCACACGGGTCCGGATAACTGGATCGCGAGACACAGTTGGAACTTGCTCACGGGTAACGTTTAGCAATATCTCAGCAATCGATGCCAGATACTCATCAATCTTCCCCTCGGTGTCGAGGGTTGGAAACCCCAAATTTTGGAGTCGGGTTTTCGCACACTCGACAAACCGTTCGCGGCTGCGTCTTCCTTTCATAACCAGCTTCCAATTGTAATATTCGGAAGAGACACGCCCTGGCGCCATGTCCAACGTGGTAACGATCGGACGATGGTCTGATTCAAATCCTCGAGTTTCGAGGACTTTCCAATCCGCCTTTCGTTCCAAAAGGCGGGTACTGAGAAAGGTGAGATCAATCGTGGACACTGTGTTGGTCTTGTCTAAGGTGGAACGAGAAAAGGTGATTGTCCCAGGTTCTGTGATGCATGGCATGTTGGCGGCCATGGTGCCATTGTGAAGATCCGCAGCACTTTTGGTAATCGGCTTGTTCTCACGCCTCCCCCCACCCCAACTGGGATGGTGGAGGTTGAAATCACCTACTAAAAGGTTGTTGTGGCCCGTGGTTGTGTCCTTTAACAACTGGTCGATGTCTACCTGACAATGATGATTATAGACATTATGAATCCGAAGACCACCTGCATCCGTCTTCAAATTCAGGGTAGCAGAAAGACCTTCGTTCTTTGCTGAATGAAACACAACCTTCCAATCTCCCAGTGGTATTGAGACGTGGATAAAATAGGCCACTTTATACAACGGACTTTTCGTCTTGCAATTGTCCTCGGCGCCCTTAGCCGTCGTGCCCTGGTTCGTCTCCTGTCCATTTCTCTTGTGCTTCTTGCCCTTGCCGCCATCAACCAATTTTGGGTCCGGCGGAAGCTTCACACCCCCATATGTCCAGTAACAGCAGTAGTAATGAATAGAACCAACATACGGCAACCGATCAGGTGGATCTTGAATGGCGATGACATCATGCGGGCGGCACATGTGGGAGGCATCGTTCAAAATATTGCGCAGCCGGTCATCGTTATTCTTAACATTGGCCTGGAGCACTACAATATTGGAGCCGTATATTGTCGTCAACTCCACGTCAGGAATTGGGGATCTAGGAGAGCGGGGTCGATTTCCTGATCGTTTGAATGCTTGCGACATTTTTGTGACCCGTTGCTCTTACTCATACTGTCCGCACTAGTGTTCTGGGTTTGATTCAAACAGAAGGACTGGAGAGACAGCGAGAAGACTTGGGGCAGTGTTCGTTTCAAAACAGTATGTCATGAGCCAATGACGAGAAAATGAAGGAAGAAGCCAATGCCTCCGCGAATAGGTACTGGGCATAACGCAAACGAATGAACCTCCAAAGAAGTCGGAAGAGGGTGCCGGGGTTTGCAAAGTAGTTCAAAGAGATGTGAATTCTTAAATATTGATCACGGGGTAAGGATTGCTCCCTTTTGTGTCTGGAAAGTCATATGAACAACATAGCTCGTGTGGGCAGGATATTGGGCCGTGGCAACTCAGTGGGCTTTCGGGAGGATGTAGACAAACTGACCATAGCCCCCCCCTGCTCCGTAGACCATGGCACTAAGAGTTGACCTAACCTGACTATTGCTATGGGGTTAATTCATTTTGTATATAACTAATTAGAACTAAAGCCTATTTACTATAGCTTACTAAAGCTTGCTTACTATAGCCTATTAAAGCCTACTAAAGCTTGCTTATTATAGCCTATTAAAGCCTGCCTATAGTAGCTTACTAAGGCCTACTTATTATAGCCTACTAAAGCTTACCTGTTAGCATTATAGGGCTTAACTGCCTACTAACCTTTATAAGGTTAGTTATAAAAATGTAATATAGCTATATTAATCTAATATAATAGACCTAGCCTTATATAAGCTATAAAATTAACTATTTTTTAATTATAAGCTTTTAGACTTCTATCTATAGTTATTTTTTAGTCTAAAAATATATAAATAATAGATTTTAAAAGTTATAGAATAGCTAAAAATAATTATATTAATAAAAACTATAGAAATTGTATTTTTTAGGCTTAATTAAGCTACCTAGCTTAAGGGGCTTACTTTTAGCTATTATATTTAACTCTATTAACTATATATTCCTTTTAACCCCCTTTTTACCTATTAATTATATATTTACTTTAGAGCTCTTATAACTCTCCTATAATTACTTTCCTTTAGTATTATAATAAATAGATATAATATTATAATATTATTATTATTAGTATTATTAAGGAGCTTAAGAGGTAATATAAATAATAATAAGATTATTTCTAAAGGTATTTCTAATATAGGAATTATCTTATTTTTAAGTTTTTTAAGCCTAATAAGCTTTATATTATTATTATTATTATTCTAAAAGGCTTTTATACCTATAAAATAAATCTTATTATTATTATTAGGCTAGGTATTTTAATTTATTATAATAATTAGTCTTAGGGCTTAGGTAGCTTATTCTTAGGCTTTATAAAAGGAAAAAATAGGTTTTTAGCTAAGGTAATTATTATATACCTTTTAATTTATCTTTAGAAATAAATATTAGTTTCTATTATTACTCTTAATAAGCTATTAGTTAAAGATTAGCCTAGATAATAATATATCTCTTAGGAGTATTTTTACTATTCTTTATATTACCTTAAAGATATTTATTTTCTTTATAATAAGCTTCTTAGTTAATTATAATTATATATATTGCTTTTTTTTTATTATTACCTCTAATAAAGCTTAGTATTAAGCCTAAATATTAAAAAGGCTTATATTTATAATAAACTTATTAATAGGCCTTATATAGTAGCTAGACCTTTGCCTTTTATTATAATTTTCTATTTTACTAATTTAATTTATTATAAATAATTAATATTATTAATATATTATTATAATTTTTATAATAATTTTATTAATATTATTAATAGCCTTTAAGGTAAATAAGCTTATTATATATTAATATTTCTTATAAATATAATTAATTTATATTTAGGTATTCTTAAAATAAATTTCTAATAATAATAATTCTAAAATAGAAAGATAAATAGATTTTTATTATTACTATTACTTAATAATAATATAATTAATTATAGGTATTATACTAGCTAGTTAAATATTAATATTTTTAAATCCTAATATAATATTATATCTTTTAAAGCTTACTTTATAGATTATAATAAAAGTAATAATAAACTATTAATAATTAAATATTAGGTTATCTTTTTATATTAATTTTTAAAGCTCCTTTTAATATATATTCTTAAGAGGCTAAAATATATTAATATTAAAAGGCTAAGTAAAATATATTAAATATAAAAATAAAATATAAATAATAATATTAAATTAAATATAATAATAAATAAATTTATATAATAAATAGCTAGAAAAGCTATTAATAATAAAAAGGTAATAAATCTTATTCTTTTTATTATAAATAATAAAAGGAGCTTTATATTAAATATTAGGTAATAAGGGATTATAAAGCTACTTATTATAACTAAATTAATCTATAAATAATACCTTTTTTTATTATACTTTAGTAAAAGCTTTCTAGGAATATATATTAAATTTATAAAGCTATTCTAAGGTAATTTACTAATTACTAAAGCTAATATTTAATTATATAAATTATATACTTAGAATATTATTAATATTACTCTAGGATATAATTAGTAATACCTTAAATATTAGCTATAAAGGGATACTATCCCTAATAATATTTCCTACTCCTATTTATATATAGAACTTATAATTAGCTAGGTTAGAGATATTAGGGTAGCTTGCCTATATTATATATATTATAAGAACCTTAATATATTCCTAGAGATAGCTAATTTAAATACTATATTTATTCTTATTTTAATACTCTAAAGGGCTAATATTATAATTAGAAATAATATTCTAAAGATTAAAAAAAAGATATTAATATTTTCTATATTAGATAACTTAAATAACTTATAAGCCTTATCTATAGCCTTAAGAAAGGTCTTTTAAAGTTCCAGGTAATATTTATAAAAGTAAATATATTATATTTTTAAGAAATAAGGCTCTTTATTACTTCTTTAATAGACTAGGTCTTTTATAATATCTTTAATTTAGTATTTTTTAATTAGAATACTAAATCTTTTAAGCTAGATAATATAGGTAGTAAGGCTAATATCTTTATTAGCTAATAAATAACTTAGGTAGCTATAAGAGTATATAGGAATAGTAAAAATTAAAAAAGAAGCTATAATATATTAAATTATTAATTTAATTATATTAAATTAAATTATTAAAACCCTATATAAGGATAATATTTTAATAGCTTTTATTATACTTTTTATATTATAAGGTATATTTAGATATTATATTATAAATATATTTTATATTAATTTAGCCTAAGCCTTTTCTAGTATTTTCTTTGCCTTTATAAAATACTTAGAATTTTATTAGATATAAAGTATTATAAGGATACTAGGACATAGTACTACTATAGCTAAATATAGCATAAGACTTACTTAGTTAAATAAGAGATTTTAGTAAATATTTAAGGAATACTTACTAAGTTAAAGTCTATATAATATAATAAGATCTATTTAACTACCTTTTTATTTACCTTAGTTAATAACCCTTATAATTCTTTAACTTTTATATTTACCTAGGTAATTAGTATAGATAGTAAGATAAAAGAATAATAAATAATTATAATAAACCCCCCCTAAATATATACTAAGCTAGTAATTTATATAATATATTCCTAGGAATATACCTCTTATTAGAATAGCCTAATATAATAGAAGACTAATTAGCTTTAATAGCTAAGCTCTTAGTATTAATTAATAAATAGGCAAGGACTAGATAGTATAAATATATATTTACTAATTATATCCTAGATATAGAAAATAGGCTATATAGCCTAAGACCCTTTTCTAGG